>JAGTTH010006879.1:0-32523 GCA_022606485.1 Agraylea sexmaculata | reverse complement strand
GTATCAAAATACCACATGTACTTTTTATTGCCTATCTTTATTTAACTGCTAATAGGGTTTCTTCTTCAATACTTGAGTCCTTCCAAACATTTCTTCAATCATTATTATATAGACAGATAGCCTTGAAAAAATCCACGTAGAACACAATTTGACATTAAAGTTTATTATGGGATTAACATAATAAATAATATGAATACATTAAATAACTTAGAAATATAGTTCTTTAACAACTCAGTGGGTTCTTTTTATTCATACGAAATTTGATGATAATCTAATCTAATATGACAGATTCAGAAATTAGAAATCGACTAAACAATAAACAAAATATTCACATACATACTTCCACTGCTTATTATTGAATTAATAATACTATTGTTTTTTTCCGACCCTAAATAAATTGTTTAAATATTTATTTATCAAAAATATTACTTTCTCCTGTTGACATTGGAACATTACTTTGCTTATTTATGTATCATTACTGTTTTATCAAAAAAATCACTTTCACAAAATGAGTGAAAATATAATTAGTATCGAAAACTTGTTTTTTTTCCTTTAAAGGTGTCATAAATCATTATTATTCATACCTATTTAGTCACTAATATTCAATAAACTTTCACCTTTAGGGCTTTTATTGTTACTTGAATGACTTTATCAGATTTTTTTTTGTTCTCTCCATATTAAAGTATGTAATACACGATTATATATTTTTTAATGGTTTTAGATTGATCATAATATATTGTAGTCGTACACAAAATTTAATTTGACATATTAATTATTACTTTTCGTTGATTTATAACATACTGGAACAACTGGTTTGACAGACACACGCAATTTAGTTAAAAAATATATATCACACCACCTGTTAAAAATATGCTTAATAAATTCAAATACTTACTATAAAAAAATATAAAATAATGGGAGAAAGGTTAGCGTAATATGAAATAGTATATACGACATGTTTTTAATTGAACTTCAAATATTTAAAGGCTTTCATTCAATTCCAAAATAATTTATTACAGGTCAAAGAACTAAATAAATTAAGTGAATGGTATTGCTAAACGATACTAACATCATTTACTCACTCATTGATAAAAACCGAAGATTTTTGTTTATTTTTCAGTCTACAATATCGTCGGCTTTCTTTGCAGACTGCGTAAATCCAAAAAAATATTCTAGATTTATCCCGTTTAACCGGTTCATAATAAGTGAATAATCTTGATTTCTTAGGATATTTTTGTCATTATATATATTTTTTCAATTGATGTTTATTAAACGTCGTATATTTACTTACCTTTTTTTAAAAGAAATTGTTGATAGTGTTGACTCCTTGGCGTAATTCCATAATTTAACGAAATTGTTTGTTGTAATTTCCACAGTATTTTATTGAGATGTCTAAGTACTTTCGACTACTAAAATAATTTTAATAAATTTCTTTAAAATCGAAAATTTATTTTGGCATTCGCCGCTAATCCGAAATATTATAAAAATTATATTCTACCTTCTCGTAGTCAATGTGTATCATTATTGAACACGCGTTTAATTTACAATTTAGAATGTACATAATAGCGCCGTCTTTGGTGATTCGTTTGAAGTTGTACGAGTCATTGAAAAGCAATTTTTATAAATAATGTTTAATATATTTTTAATAATATATTGGAATATGTGTGTCGTGGTAACAGTGTGTGAAATACTCACAGCTATAATAATGATTGCATGGTTTTGTCTCGTGGGAACAATGCTGCGTCTTATATTTTAAGACACGCATTTTCCATTCCTCACCAACAACAATTGTAATCATGTACACTCAAAAATATGTCAAACACGTGAGATTCATGCGGTGGTTTCCAATATTCTAGTTTCGTGCAAGAGTTCATCAGCGACCCTCTGGATGGAGTCACTTTGGTTGTGGAGGCTCTTCGCAGTATTCAGCTGGGCCAAGGAGCTGTTACTACTGGATCACCTTCCACTCCTGGAATGACAGTTGCCACAAGAATACCTCCACAGCAACAGAGAAGAGCGCTACTTGATGAATTGGCATGCCTGTGAGTATACTAAAGCTATGCTTTCCTATGGGTGCGTTGCTCTATAGTTAGACGCACTACGTCTTTATGGCAGTAAGACTGCGCTGCAGATTTAATAATGCCTCACCCTTGTAATTTGGTGCCTTTTATGATATGATACAATAGCTCAGGAGTTCAAATTAAATGTCTCGATTCAGGCTTACTCTGATATCCTGCGCGTAACTACAAATATTGTGGTCATGGGTTCAAATCCCAATCAAGTCAATTTTTTTAAATTGATTTGATCTGGGAGATCGGGAATAATATTAATAAAATCCCGATCGATCGTCTTGATCCAGGTATACTCTTATTTCCTGTATTGTAAGGTAAATACTGATTCTGAAGTCAGTGACCTGTGTAACTAGTAATAGACAATTAACACGTTGTTGTGTCTAAAAAAACGTTGGTGTGCATTTACGGAAATACAGCTAAACATAATTTGAGGATGATTTTTACTAGACTAGTATTAAATATCAATATATATTCTCACCAAGAGCATAAGCACAAGTCAGAAATAAAAAGCTTGTGAGAGTAGTGGTCAGTTTTGCACGAACGCTTAACCATTATTATGTTGACTTAGAAAGGATAAAAGTGGCAACACATTTCTGGTGCAATTATCTTACGACAAAGTGATTGCAGTACCTAAGTAGAATATTCCTACAGTCTATATTATATAAATAAATACCTGTACCCTATAGTAGATTATTATTTTTCAGTCAATGTTTGCAAAGATGTTGTCAGCGATATCCTGAATCAGCCAGAAGATTAGTATCGAGCGCTGCTGGTTTATATGCATTGGCTGCCTGTATCATGTCCACAGTTAATAAATCAAGAATACTAGCTTTACAGGTATGAACTAATATTAGTAAGTTATAAGATATGATTTTAATGTGTTTTTAAATTTTAGTTGCTAACGGTGACATGTGAAGTTTCGGCTGCTGGCCATGCTGGAGTCTCCGAAGCTTTGTCCACTCTTCGTCTGCGATATGGTGAGCCTTGTAGGTTCAGATTCTTAGCAGGTATGGTTCAGAGTGGAGCTGGTGGAGGAGAACTTCAGGCTTCAGGATTAAGGCTTCTTGCAGCTTTGCTTAGTGGAGCTCCAACACCACAAAGAAGACTTTACCTTCAAGCTGAACTCGACCAAGCAGGACTTGACGTCAGAGCTATTAGAAAGGTGGGTGTCTTTTTTAAGGTCCCATAAAATAACAATCAACCAAAAAGATAATTAAAACCAATCTTTTATTATGTGTCCAACCTTGATATTGACATGTCGATGTTAAAAACTAGATATCACATTCTCCTTGTCAAAATATTATTTAATTTGTTTGCTCAACACTTATTCGGCTTGAATTACAGGCTGTTTCAAGAAATGCCACCAATGCTGATATGGTTTTACCTGAATTGGTAAGATATGAGCAGCAACTTATAGATGTTGATGGTCTTAGCGAAAAAGCATGCGAGGCTGAAAAGGAAAAAGATGATTTGAAAACAAAGCTCGAGCTATTGGAGAAGAAAGTTCAGGTAATGCAATACTATTAAAACAAATTTATTTCACATATTATTTTTTAATATATTTTTTTAATATTTAGATATTACAAGAAGAAAAGGGTATTCTTATGTCTCTCGAACAATGTCTCAAAGAAAGATGTTGCGAGCTTCAGGAAGAAGTTACATCCCTCAGATCAGAAACTATTAATACTATTCCCAGGAAGAAGAACATGTGCATCCAAAAAACAGTAAAGAGAGGTATGAATCTTTATTCTCAATTTTGCCCATCTGGGTCTTAAGATGTCTTTACTGGTTGCGCAACTACGATACTCGCGATATTTTGCGCATGATTATTCGCAAGCCTGTCTTGCAACTTCACAGTGCAACTCAAGAGTAGGAGTAGCCAAAAAGACTTGGGACATCTTAAGATACCATGATTATATGTATTTTTGAGTAGATATTTATAACACGTACCTACTATATTTTTTTCAGACGAATCATCTCCTCCTGAAGATGAAGGAATAAGTTCTTCGGAAAGATCACTTAGTCCCGACGGAGACCCACAAAGAGAGCCGATGGTTTATGAAGTATTTAATGTCCAAAATGAAACAATCCTAATGAGGACCAATCAAAATGATCGCTCGGATGAGAAAAAGCTCTCTGATGAAGATGATGAGACTACGATTGAGGAAGTTATTGAAGAACTAAGAAATATTATAAACGACGCCGAATCGGAACAGTTCGAGAAAGAAAGAGTGATGGCTGAAAAACGAAAGAAACCCGACGTTGTTGAAGATGAATTATCGTTTGTAGATGCTCGAAATCATCACCAACTATTAGAAAAAAGAGACTCAGTAACTAGTACTAAACATAATATCATCATAACTAACTCTAACGAATACAGTGTCTCCCAAAGCATTGATTCTGAGACTGAAATAATTCCGGTTAATCTTCTGCCACAGCCACCGAGAAAATCAAAGAGCCTTGTCCATCTTTACATTCCTTCTACAGAACAAGGCGTGATTCATAATAATAAACGTCTCTCTTCCTACGAAGATGACAACTTTTATTCAAGCGATGAAGGTTCTGATTCTTTATTAAGCGCTTCTAGATGTCAACCACAACCGACTCCAAGACAAGAAAAACAAGAAGTTTACATAAAAACTGATAACAGAATGTTACTCGAAACGATAATGGACGCTAGAGAAAAGGCGGCCATTGCTGAAAGACGAGAACAAATGAGAAGAAGCAGAACAAAATCCGGCGAAGACCCCAATCGCAAAAGATCAGACTCGTTCAAAAGAATTGAACCTTACATGATAACAGACAACTACAAAGTAACTAGAGATAGTTACGATGGTCTCTATTACGTAACAGATCCCAACGACCTCAGCAACAACATGGAAAAAAATATAGACAAGTGGCAATCAAGACAACAAGAAGATATTTCAGCTTTGATGGAAGCCAAGAAGCTCACAAAAAGCTTGGATAGAATGGATGAGGGTTTACATTCAATGGTAGATATAGTGCTTACTTCAGAAAATTCAAGAAACTGGGCCAACAGGAAACCTCGAAACAATGGGGATCCTGATATTATAACTCCAGTTATAAATGTGTCTCCGAGTAAAAGAAGAGTCTCGTCCAGGAACTCGAGAGGTCGGCACGATTCTAAAGGATCAGATGTCAAATACCATCATGAAGAATATGAAATAACTCAACAGTCAATGGATCCTTCACACAGGTTATATCTACCTAACTCCAGATTGAGCTGTAGCTCATTTGATCAAATGAATAAAACAAACAGCTCCAATAGCCCGTTTCTTATTAAGAGAGGACACACGAATGCAGGATTGTACTCGGGACAGAATTGTTTAACTGAGGGTAAAACTCTAAATGTTGGAATACCCAGAATCAGTTTGGCTAACAAAGACAGAGCATTATCTCCATGTGGTGTAAGAAATATGTCCAGTAATATGATTGCCAAGTTAACAGACATGCCTTCAGGATTGTATTGAATTATTATACAAGCATTGTAAATATAATCTCCCCTTGAATGATTTTATAATATTTAATTTGTAAGTTTCATTCAAATTTAAGTGCAATACTGAAATCTAAGATTAGCCTAAGGTAGTCTATAATACATATTTCATCAATTTTAAAAATTAATAATATAAAATAAGAATTATGTAAATATATAATAGGAATTATCCATTTTTATATCATTAACTGGACAACTAGATTATTGTAAGCAGACCTAGAGGACGGAAGTGCAAAAACCGATTGACCCCTTCACACACGTACAACCAAATAAATTTGTTATAAGTGTATTTGCCGATATTTGCACTTCAGTTCCCTAGGTGTGATTGTAAGTTTTATATTATATGAATTGAATAAAAAAATCTTTTTTCAACGCCCTTTTTTCATTATTATTAATAGAAAATCGGAAAGATTGTAATCAATAGAAACTATTGTGAATAAATATAGTAACTTAATATTTTACGCATCGATTATTCTAAGGCGGAAAATATAATATCAAGGACGTGTTTTTTCTAAAGCATCTGACCACTGCTGTTAGTAATTATTTTTATTTCCGAAGTTACTACATATGAAATCGATTATATCTTTATTGATATTTTCCATTGATAAGAAAGATAAACGCATAAAAATACAATGATAATATTTTTTTTATTATAGGGGTTTACCCTGTGTAAGCTACTTTCACTTTACCTGTGATAAAACTAACGGAAAATAATAGTTTTCAATTTAAACAATAAAAACACAAAATTTGCTGTCAAATACAATAGAATCATTACTTATTCCCAGGTAACAATTTTATACATATTAAAGAAACACAATCACTAGTTCTCCCCTTTATTTAGACATTTACATATAAAAGTAAAATACGCTTAATATAAATTAAATAAATTTGATGTAGATAAATAAATAAATAATTTAAACCTATATTAGCACTTTTCTCATAGCTATGTAAATAAGTGTTAAAAATATATTTATTCTTATTTTTACAATATTTATTTAATCTTGTTTCGGATTATATTATATTTAAAAAAGCATTATTTTGAGGGATTAAATAATTTATTATTCAAATCAAGATTCACAAAAATGTCTCAATATCCGGTTATAAAAAAGTTCCATATTCTTGTAAAAAAAAAATTATAATAGCAGTACAAATATTTAGTGAAAAAACTATGTAATCATAGTTTTTGTACTAATGTAGCAAATTAAAAAATCCTTTATCAGTATCAATATACCTAACTACTCTATTTCAGGACTGCCCTGGTCAATTGCGGCAAAATTAATATACTTATTCATAACATTTATTATTCTTCTTTTGTAAGTCTCTCTTCTTGAGTTCGTCACCCTTTCAAAGTTTTTTTTATATACTTGAATCAAAAATAGTAGTGATAAGTACCTACCTATTTATTACCAAGGAAGAATATAAATATTTTATTATTAAAAAAGTCGTTATCATGGAAAAAAAATCAGAACGAATGGTTGAATAAGTTCATACTGTCTTTTGTAAATAAACCCTAGATTTTCTAATGAATACAATTATGAATAAAGGTTATCTAAATAATTGTTTGAATAACAATGGGTTATAAATACAAAAATATTTTGCTGCAAACATATATGTTTAATTTTCAATTAATATACATAATATGCTCTGATATAAATAAAACTTGTGTTACAATTAGTTAAGATCATTAAGAGTAAAACTGCATATTTAATTTTTTTTCGTTAATCACACTTGACATTCAAAATTTATAATGAAGTGAATATATGCATTTACTTCTCATGGACACAAATGCATCAGACTGCAACATATATTAGTGGCTATTTTCGATATACTGACATATATTGGGCAATAAATAGACAAAGAGTGTGACAATGTACGTGTGAACTAAGAGTATAACTAGTTGTTAAAATAATTATTATGTCAGTTGAGTTGAATAGGAACTAATATCAAGTATTCGATACATTTCACTATTATACTGTACATTATCAAGCAAGCCTCAGTAGCACTTTTGCTTTCGGTCTGTTAACATCTCATAACGCTGTTACTACGCACTCTTATCATTGTGAGATATTTATTTATTTATTTTATTATTAATTATATTATAGAAAATATTCATACTATGTTGCCTTTCCACCCACACTCATTTCCTGAATGCTTTTTGAATTTAATATTATATTACGTACAAGTGAAATCGAAGATAATAAGTGAACCTGGCTGGATGTTGCATGTAAATGATAAATTATAAATGTTTATTCATGGATAAAAACATGTCAATAATTATCTCAAAATTTCACCAATGACAATATTTTTTTTTGAGTTATGACCGTTTGAATTCACAAAATCATATCATAGAGTTCGACGCACGGACAACTTTTTATGTAAAACCCGGTTAATCATTCGATGGCTGATATTTATTTTCTACTCTCCTTAAAAATTATAAATTGGTTTATAGGTTTTTGTGTCATTTATCCATCGAATATTTAAAATTTAATCTTAAATGTGGTAATACAAAATGAAATCGGCTCGCTTTGAAGACTGCGTAAGTCTATTTTACAAGAGAGATAAAAAATTGATACATCATATTTTTTTATCAAAATTTATTTTATGAAACCTTTATTTTATAAAGCGAAATAATTTAACATTTAAGAACTTGATAGGATTAAAATTAAAAAAAAAAATCAAATATTATCCATTTTGCCAAATTTTACAAGAAAGACAAAAAAAAATTAATATGATAGTTCATTTTTGTTTACCATAATACTCGTATTAATAAAATATTTTTCGACGTACATATATTTTATGTAACATATATAAAATGAAGTTACGTTTATCTATTGAGCTCGATAACGAAATTGCTAAATCAAGTTTGATTTAACCTTTTCTTAATTTTTTTCTGGATTAATAAATATTTCCAACACTTTCGCATTAAATTTTTCTTTAAATGGCATTAATATCTAAAAATAAAAATAATATGAGTTACGCAGCTTGTAAAGAAAGCCAAAAATCTATTTAAATTATGTATCAGAAATGTATTTCAAATTGTAATATATTAAACTCATCACATTGTATTGATCAATTGATAACTTGTACTAACCACATGGTAAAAGTTGATCTCATAAAATCACTATTAGAAAGCTTACTATAACAAGTATGAATATAATTAATTCATTTATATATTGGAAGTAATTAATTTATTTTTTATGTTTGCAAAGGTGGAAATATGCGTTTTTATTTGCTACCGTGTATTTTATTAGTGGCGACTTCGACTATAGAAGCCTACATTCAAGAAATTGCCAAATGGAATTATTTAACATTTGACTTCCCATTTGGCGGTGGTTATGATAAATTCTATCAACCTGGAGATCTTCTTTTAACTGGACTTGAAATTACAAATGATAGAATTTTCGTAGCCTCGCCGAATCTAAGGAAAAGTGTTCCTGCCACTCTTTCTACAATTCCACTTCATCTTCCTCCGGGATCTTCACCAATTTTGAAAGTAAGTCTAAACAGATAATCATCTCGAATTATTTCCAAATTTTGTACGCTTCGAATATCGTATGTGGAAGTGAATTTTCCAAATAATTTTGAAATTTCACACTCGTATGATTTACTTGTGTAATGACAAACTTGACACCGTTTTCCGTGTACCTTTTTTTGCGCCAACACCTGTAATTTAGTTTAGATAACTATAAATTTTATTTAAAAATTCCTTTCACCGCATGTCCTCAGGTGAATCAATACAATAATTTATCTCAGTCAAGGTTTGCATTGAACAACTTTTTTATTTGCATTATTTCTTGAATAGATAAATTATCATTAACGATGAGTCGCTTTATAACAATCAACTATTGCAAATATCCGGCGAAATGCACTGAAATAATTTATTAATTTATAATTTAAACGGAATGCAGTGTTGTGCAATTATCAATGTTATACAATCTTGACGAAATGTGTATTTTTTAATCTTTAAGAGGGTAAAACTAAGTAATTTGTATGCTAAACCATAATAAAGCACAAACATACACTGAATACTAAAGTATTGTTGCTTTACACTTTTTACTTCTAAAAGGTGTCCTAAAATTATTTCATAAGTAAATATAAAATTACAAATGGAGGTAAATGGGCCCTACATTTATATTTTGTATTAATTTGGCTATAGTTTTCGATTTTGACCTCTGAATTTTAAGTTATATAAACAATCTAACCTAACCTAATCTTATACTGTATACTTTACAAATAATTTTTCGTGAATTTTTATAAAAAAACTTTTGTAATCATAATTAAATTTAGGACACCCTTTATCTTAAACACACAATGAGGAAGTATATGACTCGTTTCTTATTTCAAGTGAAGGGCTTTGAGATAATACAAAGAGAAATGATAAAATACCACTAGGAAGTATAAGTACTGTTATAATTGAATTAAAGAAGAGTATTTGGGTTTATTCTTGGGAAATCTCCAATGTTAACCTATTTTATTTAGGTTGTGATAACTGTAATTTAATAAATAAAAAAATAACATTATGTAAAAACAATTTTGACATGTTATAAAATATGATACATCAGACAAGGAGTGGCCTTGTTATATCACATTTGGTATATTATTTTTTGCCCTCATAAAATATTTTATATAATAATTACTAGTGCTATTGTTCTGGAAATATATTACAATTTAAATATTTAATATTATCGAAGTATCGTCGTTCTTGCGTAAGTTGTAAGTCGTATTCAATATCATTGAAAATTACGTTATTATATGAATAATTAAGAATTTAAAAATAATATAGTAGTGCTTTTGAAATCGAGTTTGGGCTAATATCTTGGAATGTTTCTGTGAAGTACTCAGTAGTGATTGTCGGGTGTATATTATGTATTTTAAATACGTAATTAATATAAAAAAAAAATTTAATGTGCAATACCCTTAAAATTTAATGTAAGTCCACTTTGTACATAATTTAAAGCATTATATTTTTAATTTAACAGTTTTGAATGGGTTTTTTGTCATGCATACATACATATTATTAATATTCGATGACTTTGATATTTGAAGCTGACAATAATCAATAGTGATTCTGTGGTGTATTTGTCTCTTTTAAATTGTTATCTGTTAATCTTGAGATGGAGTTGCAAGAATATCGTAAGCGTCATAGTCGCACGACTACTTAAGACATCTTAAGACCGCGACGATCATCGTGTATGTGTCGCGCTTTAGAGCAATAGCATGCGTATAATTATAAGAAATAAAACACGTTTGTTATGAGATATTTGACTGACAGATATTGTGCGTGTACAATCGTGTAATAATAATTTTAAAAAAAGAAAGTAACATTGAGATAATATTGTTAAAGTATTTAGAGTATCCGGTTTGTCTTATAATGTTTCACTTTCTTTAGCACACATTATTTATATGTATTTTTTCAGGCTTTCCCCGATTGGTCTTGGCATGAAGCTAGTCGTGGTAATATCAATTGTTCAACTCTGATAAGTGTTTATCGTATGAGAAGTGATAGTTGTGGAAGACTCTGGGTTCTGGATTCTGGAGTTCAAGATGTTGCCGATAATCAAACCATGGTTTGTCCTTCCAAACTGGTTATCTTTGATATCAAGACTTCAAGACCTATAAGGTAAAAATATATAACATCACAATTTCACTTTGACAAAACAATGCACATTTTGTAATCAGATCTTTATTTGGAGTCTGTTCTATTGCACTAGATATTTTTTTCTCAGTGAAAAATGTTCAGTATTTATATTTAATACTATTGAATATTCACAAATAAATATTTTTTTTGAAAAACAATCACACGATTTAAATATATGGAAAGTGATCCTGGCTTCAATATCAACGAGGGACATAAATCACCAAAGAGCTTTAATATTAATGACTATTAAAACCCTAATAATTTTTTTTATTATTATTTAATCCATTTAAAAATAATGATTGATTGTCAACACAAAAAAGTATAATAGCAATAAAAATGTGCAATTTTATTTATTTATAAAAATATTATGTTAAAAATCATTTATTTAATATGTGCTTTAAAGTAGTTAAGCTTTGCAAGAATTATATTGCTTTTTTATCTCATTTTCAATGGATTGAATGGAATAAGGGCGGATAATCGAATACGCCCCTTTCCCTTTAAATGAACACATATCTTTAACCAAATATAATATATTTATAATAAATTAAATATATATTTTTTTACTCGATTTATACGAAATTGCCAATATCAGTATACGCCCTTATTCCACAAAGCCTTCAATTATTGTTTTATTTAATTCCTTGTATATAATATTTGATATACGATAGCTGTAGATATTAATCATATAAAATGTTGTATAAATATATCTTTATAATATTGCTATATTATTTAATAATTGGGTGGAATAAGGGCGGATATCGAAAAAAGCCCATTTTTCGTGAAATGCCTTTTGTGAATAGATTGGCATTTACCTTTTATCATATACAATACTTTATCATATTAAAAATATAATTATATTATATTTTATATGTACAATTTTGTATAAACATCAGAGAATTGAAACAAAATAATAAAACAGGTAATCGGTAGTTTTTTGGGTTTAATTAGCATTTTTTGTCAAATTTATACATTATTGATCCGCGACCAACTTCACGTCAATGTGTCAACTTTGTTGTCATTTGTTTAGATATTATTTTAGACATTGTTTTTTATAAATAAACTATCGAGTTGTGTATTTTTTAAAATGCTCATTACATGAAATTTATAATTGTTAAACTGTGAGTTTGTTCACTACAATAATGTGGTTATATCGCAATAATGGAAACAATAACTAAGATATGATTATTGGCAACACTACATTGTTTATAACCACACTAGTTTATAACTAGGAGGCGGAAGTTCGAAAAACCGGTTTCAATTGTTAACCCGGCACTACATGTACAAACAAATGAATTAATATTTATTTGAATAATCACCAGATCCGTGACTTTGCCCAAAGAGCTGCTGAGATCCACAAGTCTTACAACCAACCTCATCATAGACGAGACCAGCTCAAAGCCCGCGGGTGGTTGTGATGATGTCTTCGTGTATATCAGCGATACTTTAGCCCCAGGTTAGTGCTGGATATTTCACAATGTTTCCTGTATTACATTCGGCACGCGATACATTTTCATCCTTGACATTACATTGTCGTTGAGCCTTAATAATGAACTGTTTCATACATTCACTTGCAATCAATCAATCAATCACTAAGCGCATTGTGTATTACAGAATAACGCCTTGTTAGAAGGATACTTTATAAATGACCTCACATTGCCAACAAAATTAGGCAATCACATGCACAAAGTATCTAAACCCACATCATTCATACAAATAATATATATATATATATATATATATATATATATATATATATATATATATATATATATATATATATATATATATATATATATATATATGATGACAGAGGCAACACTTAATTATCTCAATTGGACTCGTCTACTTGGTCCGCCATCTTGATATTTATACATCCAGTTGTATGACGTGCTATTTGTTTGGTGGTATCGATTAATCCAATATTATTTACAATATGTAAAAAAAACAGACTGCAATACAAGAATTTTTCTCTAATCTGACAGTTTTCATTCAAGTAGGTATCGAATTATCGAGGCTAAGCTGTAATTCCTTACAGGTTAATTAATTTATGGGTTATATTGTTTATAAACGGTTTGTTTGAGAATGTGAAGAGGTTTTTTTTATAAACAAGAAGCACGTACGTTTTTATGGCGGGAAAGCAATTTTTTTAGACATTAACCTCAAGCTAGTTAATTATTAAGTTTATTTTATTTATAGATACACACAATATAATATATATAAATACATACAATATATATATATATATATATATATATATATATATATATATATATATATATATATATATATATATATATATATATATATATATATATATATATATATATGTATATAATATATATATAAATAAAATTATTTATATAAAATCTTTGAAGTTTTCCTAACCGTGCCATATAACTCTTTCAAGGCCATATCAAAGATTTTTTAGTTAAAAAAAAATTAAATACTATTACTTCTATTTACTTGCTTTAGATAAATAATCAATACTTTATCAAATCTACCTTTCGCATTTACAATAATAGATTTTTACAATAAAAATCCAATGTTTATTGTCAAAAAATGTATTTTGTGTCAAAACAAATGAATTGAACAATTCCCGGTTTATATACATAATATATAAATCCCTATCCAGTTTTACTCTGATTTCCTGGATATTAAAGTGAATGCATTTGTTTTTTTTTTTCGTTTCTATGGGAAGGTCACCAATTAATTAACGCATGCAGTATTCATTGAATTTAAAAATTAGTAAATGAATCGATAAAATATCGATCTAGCTTTCTTCGCAAAATGCGTAAGTAAAGAGGTATATTTTTTAACTTAATCTGCATTAGAAATTCCTGTTAGATCGCATTTAATTCTACAAAAAATCAATGAATTTAGAGTAATCGTCATAAAAAGTAAAATTATTAGCTGAGAATACGAAATCATTATTTTTAAAAAATTGTGCCTTCCACCAAATAAAACCCTTCATCTCATAAAATTGATGAAACAACACTATTTTTTACAATACAAATTGATTGTAAGCCTTATAATTAAGAGTATTCATGTAATAAAGCCTCGTTATCACGTAATAAACTAGTTATTTAAAGTGTACAAACATACAATAAAACTACTTTGATGTCAAAATATGTACGCAAGCTATAATATAATAACTAAATAACTAAAAGTAATAACTAAACGATGCGGAAAATCTCTTTAACTACGAGATGACTTTTTGTAACCAACAACTTGCAAATGCAAACAGGAACAAAAGTGAAAACAATAAACACGATTGACATGTTTTTGTCGTCTAAACGCCACAGTTATTATACTATACTATTAGCTATTGTTTAACTATTCGATTTAGACAAGTTTGATGGAGTGGGAAACCGTTGTGGGAAAATGCTGACTATTCCATGTTAAAAATGACCTGGATTACCTCATAATAACTCCTTATTGATTGAAAGATTCGCAACACAACAATGAAAATATTACTCAATGCGACTAATAAATAAACAGATGTGTTATTAAAAAAAAATTAATAATTTTTTTTAAGCCAACATTAATAATCATACCATGATTATTATTTACTAAGCTATTTCAATTGTTAATGTTTTTTATAATTTTTTTATTAAGCAAGCTAATATTTTCGATATATATTTATATCAAATATAATTTTTCCATATGGCAATACCGTATTGCACGTGTCAAAGCTTTTGAATTTATTATATTTAATTTACTAGTTTAAGAATTAAAAATAATTTTAATAAAACGTAATTTACTGTGCATTAAAAATATATCTAATTAGTTTAATATTGTTTTAGTTTAAAAAAACCCATATGGATATGTATTAATTATAATTAAATATTATTTTTTCCATATGACAACACAGTAATGCATGCGCTTTTGAATTTATTATTTTTTAATTTATCGTTATAATACCTATTTAGAGATTTTTGATATATATTATTTATAATTAAATAATATTTTTTCCATATGACAACACCGTATTGCGACGCATGTGAATTTTGCAAATAAAATTTAACACTTTACGATTAAATTAATGCTATTGACCAAGACATACTCTTTGATAGTTATAGCCTTAACCTAAATTAGTTGTTGGTTAAATAGGACCATTTTATTATTTAGAAAGGTCCTATTATTGGGTTAAATAATGTTTTAAAATAATAATACATTTTGCACATACGAATTTCAAATGAACCCGTACCATATCTCTTATATATTAAGAACTATTTTCGTATGTACTAAATTATCATATTATGTGATATTGTTTGTATCTATATAATATATCAATTTCTTGAGAGTATGAACATCTTGAGTTAAAAATTGTGACATAATGAAACTCAAGATGTTCATATTATATACAAAGGGTCGTCCACAAATCCACATACACATTAGCCTAAAATGTATTTTATATATACAACTCCGAATGATTTTTTTTTATTAAATCTTATTGTAAGCGGCTCTACAGATTTATATCTCATACGTATCTTGAGATATCTCGACTCTTGTATAAATTAAAAATTCAGTGATAATCTCAACCAAAACGATTCATGGGCACATCCAACACTCCATTGCTGTTATTTATTACCACAAATGTTACTCTAACCTTCACACAACATCATTCGACCGTGATTTGCACTAATAAAATGTATGTAGAATGTATTAAATAATAACCTTGTTAATGTTAAAAATGCCAATCGTTGTTTTCTGATTACAGATCGTTGAACTTGAATCACTGCATGTATGTACTTATCTATAAAAAATAATAATGAATGTTTTTTATTGTAATTACAGCCTTGATTGTATACGATAGCAAGGCCGATAGTGCTTGGAGAATAACCCATGCTTCAATGTACCAAGATCCTGCTTTTACTGAACACACTATAGGAAAAGATACCTTCAGTCTGGAAGATGGGGTTGTCGGACTGGCATTTTCCCCAACAATGAAAACACTATTCTACCAACCAGTAGCCACTGATAGGTGATACTGTAATATTTATAAAGTGTGTTGGCATGTTTAAAAATATTTGATTGATTTCAGGTTATTTGCAGTATCGGCTGAAGCTCTTCGTAGAGGTCCAGTTCCTCCAGGATCAGAGCTTCCCGTAAGGTTAGTTGGCAAGAAATCATCAACTGGTTTGGCTTTGGGTTTGGATCCATATTCGGATACAATCTTCTACAATCCTTTCTCTGAAAATGTTATCGCTTCTTGGAATCCTCACACCAACGATCAAACGTAAGTGGCACACTTCTTCGAGGTCGATTAAATTAAAAATGTTAAAGATTGTTTTTTTTATATATAATTTCAGTGTTCTCGGTCGTGATCCGGAATTGATTCAATTCGCTACTGAAATACGTTGGATCCGACAGGATCCTGGAGCAGTTTGGGCCATGATGAGCAATTTCCACAAATACTTCCTCAATGCCACGAATACTGCTGAAGTGAACATAAGAATTTTAAGAATTACACCAGACATTGGAAATAACTTGAGGCTTTACAGAGAAACCCAATCGCGCCTGCCATATTATTATCTCGGTTAAACTAACCCAATCTACATAACAACGATTAAATCACCATCCTTGTGCCAAAATCTTACCAGCAATGAGCTTATATATATAGAAGTGCCAATGATATTTAAAAAAAAACTTCAAAGATGAATTTGTCACCAAAGGTCACTGTTTTTCTGTCACTTGTCAATCTTTCTAATAACTTATGTTTTTATTGATCTCAAGTGAGATTTTAGAGAATATAATTTTCATGTCGCTTCTGTGTAAAGTATATGTATAATATGCGCATGACACTTCTATAGATTTAAGTTCATTGCTTATCAGTCATGAATTAGAGGGATTAATTGTAAATACCATATCACAACAATATGATAAATTATTGTAAATTTTTAAATAAAATAATTTAAAAGCAATATTTCCAATCCAGCTATTATTTCCCATGGGACCAACGCTTAATAGCCATAACATTGTGATCTATTTAATTATAATGACTAAATGAATGTAGTAGAATGCTCCTTGGGTATTTTTTTACACCTGCCACAACCTTCCACATAAATTTTATTGACCTCATAAAAAATGCGTATATTATAGTCAATAAGCGTTTATTGTAGACTATTTAATGCCAGATTTGGCAAATGCCATTTTCAATTTCATAGTCTATAATATATCATTTAATTTTGTAAAGGTAATAGTGTTGTAACAATACAAATTAAATGTGTCTGTTGAAAAGGCGTACTTGTTGTTGGAATGCTTTACAAAAGGCTACCTCGCAGATTTACTTGCCTTGAACTCTCTACTATAAACTAAATATTGTATTGATAACGATACTATATTTTTATTTGAGAATTTATTTGTGTAATATTCTCAATTGCAGTTGGTTTAATAGTTTTTTTTTTGTTATTTTGGAGCATATTTGTTATACTACCAAAAATTATATTTGAGTTAGGTTGGGTTAAAAAATCTAATCACAACCAACAATTTTTAAACAATCAACTTATTATTAAGCATCCAATTTCTTAATTTTTAATCAAACCCTTTATTTCATGATAAATTTCTTTGAGACATAAAAAAATTAGGTGATGTAAAGGTATTTTTTATCTTTACATCACCTTTTGGATGAATTTTCTGAGTAAAACGATGGAAGATATCTGAAATTATGGAGAATAATGTCTGTATATTATTTTTGTAGAGGAAATGTCAAAGTTTAGACATGCTCAGAGCATATATTACTCACAAAGGATATATTTATTTATATACGTGCCGAGGGACTTTTTGAGAAGGTTTTTACAAATTTTAGTATTTTAGACACAACAACGTGTTAATTCATTGATATTAACTATTACTAGTTACACAGGTCACCGACTTAATAATCAGTATTTATCTTACAATACAGGAAATCAGAGTAAACATTGATCAAGACGATCGATCGGGATTTTATTAATATTATTCTCAATCTCCCAGTCGTAATAACCGATCAAATCAATGATTTTAAGAGCTGGTAAATTAAAAACAAAAGACAATAGATGGATTCAATATTGATATAATTTTAAGCCAATAAAAATACTAAACCTATTTATTTTTATAATTTTTTATTCAACCACATACTTTTGTAATGATTTTATGATTGGGCGTGGTACTGTTTACGAAATAAGAAGTCAAAAGGTAACAGCTCTATATAATATATATATTTATTATAATAATTGCTTTATTTATTAATATATTTTAATTGTATACCAAATGAAATATAAAACCTAGCTGTTTGTTAACTAATTGTTGGAAATAGGTCATCGAAACTGGTTTTTCAAATAATTGTTATATATTAAAATGTAAACACAAACAAGTCCAGATTTCAAATTAATCTTTAAAATCAATACAATTTTCCTGTCAATGAAAAGAAACCGGTTTATATTATAACACTGAATATTTAACTAAAGATAATCGATATTCGGACAATAAATTGGCGGCCGTCAACTTTCTTCAAATCTCCTTATTGTTGTTTTATTAGTCATGAAAAAAATCGACGTGTGATTAACACACAAGCGTATCTACAAAAATTGTAATAAAATCTAATATGGCATAATTAATGAAGAATCTATAGAAGTGCCATGCGTATTTTTTTCATACATTGGGACATAGTCGGTACTACTTAGTACATGTCCATATTATACACATACGCGGGCTGTGGTCACCTGTAAATTGTTCACACACTGATATATTATTTTATTAAGTATATATATATATATATATATATATATATATATATATATATATATATATATATATATATATATATATATAATTCTCAGTTCCATAATATCTTAAAAACACAATTTAAATATATATATATATATATATATATATATATATATATATATATATATATATATATATATATATAAAGGACAAGGTAAAATACTCTTCGTGCAAGCTGTCAATTTGTAGATACGTGTTTGTATGAATAATCCATCGAATTGTACCAGTAATTTCAAAATATAATTAAATGGGTGTTAAAGTGGTCACTTATAAATGTTAAAAAAAAACGAATGTGTCCAGTTGTAACCAGATATTTTAGCCTTGAAAAGTCGAATTTACTTATTTAACATGGATGAATGAATGAAAATGCAGAAAAATGTCTCAATTAAATTATTATTTTATTATCCACACATGTATCGTTAAAATAATATATTTTTTGCATTAATTAAGTTTCATATTACAATAAGACCGCTTTATATAAGTGACAGGTTATTCGATACTCAGCGATCTCATACACTTTTGCATGGGTGACCGTTAAAATATTATTATAAATCTCGTATAGGAAATGGCGCAAGGTTGATTTCCTTGTCTGTCTGTTTTATTGTACCTGATTTAGAAACTTATTCATATTATTCTACTTGACAATTTAATGAAATCTTTTATTTGAAATCATTGAGCGTAAGAACTGTTTTTTTTCTCACCAATATTCAAATATCCAGTTCACCGTAAGATAAAATGTTTTTTTTTTTGTATAAATTATATTGCAACATGTGTGTAATAATTGCGGCATCAGTGATACTCAAATATTGCCATTATTACATATATTTATTATTTCTATATCCTGTTTAAAAATACACGAAATAATTAATAAAGAGAACGGTCCTGGTTCAATAACTACGAGACATATTATAAATCACCAAAGAGCTTTAATAATATCGACAATTTAAACCTTAATATAGAATAATAATCATAAATTAATTTATTAAAAATTCTCTTTAAAAACATATTAACACAAAAACGTATGTGTGTTAAATGTGCAGTTTTATTTATTTATAAATATATTATAGAAAAAGTCATATCTTGAATGGGTGCTTAAATAAAGTAATATTGCTCTATTATTTGATTAAGAGGTTGGATGGAATAAGGGCGGATAGTGGAATACGCCACTTTTCCGTAAATAATTAATGAATTATTATGTTTGGTCATAAGATTAAAGATTAATATTTAAAAAAAATATGCCCTTATTTCACCCAGTGTGCAATTATTGTATTATTTTATTTTACTAATATAGTATTTTAAATACTATTGAATATTCATAAATAAGAATTATAGGTTAACCTCTTGTTATTTTTTTTGAAAAACAATCACACTTACGATTTAAATATATGGAAAGTGATACTGGCTTCAATATCAACGAGGGACATAAATCACCAAAGAGCTTTAATATTAATCACTATTAAAACCCTAATAATTTTTTTTAGTATTATGGGCACGAGTAGATGGCCCATGGAGTTGGTCCAATCAGTGCAGGGTGTGAAGAGAAAGAAGATGTTAAACTGGCCAGTGATGTTTTATTAGAAGAGTTAATTATACAAAGCCCCGTGTGGGGCGTGCTCTAAGCAAGAGCATTTCGGAGACACGTGTGTACAGCTCGAGTGTCGGTTGACAAGTCTACTGACGGAAGAAAGCTGTGGCTGTTAGCGCTAACTGGAAGTGCATAAATACATATCTGCGCTGTCCAGTCAGCCGCTACAGGACTCCCTTCCCAGTGAAACGATACAATTACAAAAAAAAGAAAAACATTGATATAAATATAAAGTTGCAGATAAAGAATTGTTACAAAGAGAATTTTTTGAAAAACACAAAAATTACACAAGTTTAGTTAAAAAAAAATTTCACTGCACTGATTGATAACTTGATGTTGACTTGGCTCTGTATGATCTAGGCGGAAGGAGGCTGTGTCGGTGTTGACGACGAAAGGGTTCCTGAGGGACCTTGAATCTTGCCGGTCTTCTCTACGCTGGTGCTGCTGCCCTCCAGTCGTAGATTTTGCCGTTGTGCTGATGATGATAATGCTCTCATAGCCTTGTTGGCCGTCGTGGAGCCGTTCCCGCCCTTGTCGAGCTGTGGGATGTTGTGGTGCTGATGCTACTCTCATAGCCTTGTTGGCCGTCGTTGAGTAGTTCCCGCCCTTGTCGAGCTGTGGGATGTTGTGCTGCTGATGCTACTCTCATAGCCTTGTTGGCCGTCGTTGAGTAGTTCCCGCCCTTGTCGAGCTGTGGGATGTGGTGCTGCTGATGCTACTCTCATAGCCTTGTTGGCCGTCGTTGAGTAGTTCCCGCCCTTGTCGAGCTGTGGGATGTTGTGGTGCTGATGCTACTCTCATAGCCTTGTTGGCCGTCGTTGAGTAGTTCCCGCCCTTGTCGAGCTGTGGGATGTGGTGCTGATGCTACTCTCATAGCCTTGTTGGCCGTCGTCGAGTAGTTCCCGCCCTTGTCGGGCTGTGGGATATTGTTGTCACCTTGCGTGTTCCAGCCCACGTGGAGCTGGTGGTTGTTGTCGCCTCGTGTGGATGTTGTCGCCTCGTGTTCCCGCCCACGTGGAGCGGTGGTTTTCGCTCTCGTCGAGCTGTTGTCACCTGTTGTTGTTGTCGCCTCATGTGGTCTCGCCGAGTCAATACAGGCCGGTGGAAGGTTGCGTGATCAAACAGGGGTCGCCATTACGGGTAAATGTAGTCGCCCCCGTGGTGAAGGTTGCGTGTTCTGTCAAGGGGTCACCAATATGGGCACGAGTAGATGGCCCATGGAGTTGGTCCAATCAGTGCAGGGTGTGAAGAGAAAGAAGATGTTAAACTGGCCAGTGATGTTTTATTAGAAGAGTTAATTATACAAAGCCCCGTGTGGGGCGTGCTCTAAGCAAGAGCATTTCGGAGACACGTGTGTACAGCTCGAGTGTCGGTTGACAAGTCTCCTGACGGAAGAAAGCTGTGGCTGTTAGCGCTAACTGGAAGTGCATAAATACATATCTGCGCTGTCCAGTCAGCCGCTACAGTATTATTTAATCCATTTAAAAAAATGATTGATTGTCAACACAAAAAAGTATAATAGCAATAAAAATGTGCAATTTTATTTATTTATGAAAATATTATGTTAAAAATCATTTATTTAATATGTGCTTTAAAGTAGTTAAGCTTTGCAAGAATTATATTGCTTTTTTATCTCATTTTCAATGGATTGGATGGAATAAGGGCGGATAATCGAATACGCCCCTTTCCCTTTAAATGAACACATATCTTTAACCAAATATAATATATTTATAATAAATTAAATATATATATATATTTTACTCGATTTATACGAAATTGCCAATATCAGTATACGCCCTTATTCCACAAAGCCTTCAATTATTGTTTTATTTAATTCCTTATATATAATATTTGATATACGATAGCTGTATATAAAAATCATATAAAATGTTGTTTACATATATATTTATAAAATTGCTCTATTATTTAATAATTTAGTGGAATAAGGGCGGATGACGAAATGACAGTTGTAAATAAATTGGCATTTACCCGTTATCATTTACTAAACTTCATAATCTTAAATATATAATATTTTACTCTATTATCTCGAAACTAACAGAATACGCCCTTATTCCACCGAGCCCTTTAATTATTTTCTTTAAGTTTTCTGATGGTTACACAAAAAACATTACATGATATACATTTAAATTTATAAATAACACTTTTATCAGATAATTAAGGGTTTGGGTGGAATAAGGGCGGATAATCACATACGCCCTTTTTATATGACTTTTGTAAATATAATCAAAATTATCCATCGATCTTTTTATAAACTTTTGGATACCATTTTTTGACATTTAGCATTTACATTGATTGATCTATAAACTGACAATTTAAATATACGCCCTTATTCCACCCAGCCCCTCAATTCATTTTGCAAACAATAATGAATCTTACTATTATAATGCCATAAAGTAATCATATATTTTGCTTAATGATGACAAATTAAATAAGAATTATGGCTTTAAAAAACGGTAGAAATACATTATAAAAAAACTCATAATAAAATATAAATCGATGACAACTTTGAGATGCTCTAAAGCACGTCACATACACTTTTGACTTTGAATAAATTATTAATTATTATTGTAGTATTATCATAGTAAAAGTTGTAATACGTTTAAAGTACAGTATTACAGATTCTACAAGACAGTCACACACAGAGTTTCAATCAGGCTACACGTTCAGGTAACAAACAATCACCTGTCTTATCATTCATTATCATACACGTATGATTTTTTAATAATTAAATGCACTATTAAGTTATCTTAAAAATCTATGCATATAAATAAGCATATATTGACCATTAAGTACTAGAAACTACCTTAGAAAGCGAAAGTTCTAAACTACCGGAGTAGACTTTCAATAGAACCAACCTAGTAAACACATGTTACGAAATAATATTTTTTAAATTTATTTAAAATATATATATACATATTTCAAGCCGGTTACTTTATGATCGTCTTATATATATTTTTTATGTATTTTCTCTATATTATTAATTTGTTAACTATGGGTGAAAGGAGTGTTCCACAAACAAAGGCTTCAAGGCTGTTATTATTACAATTGATTCACTTGCTACAGTTTTCAATAAATATATATCTTGTATACAATTTAGCTTATTGAGTATAGAATATAGTAATAATATATTATGTAAATTGTATAATTAAGCGTAAAAAGTATATATAATAAAAGGATTGTTTTAAAAAAGTGTGACGGAGTGTGACAAATAAATCTCTATACGCATTTTGTAACATATATGTTTTATTTTTTAAAATGGCAATTTTTAAAAGAATATTAAGTATTTTATTGTTGTTTTATTTTATTATAATAACCATACGATAGTATTTTTTTTGAAAAATCAAAGAAAAAAAGAATTTTATATTGGGTTTTGTCACCTCAATTGTACTGAAATAAAATACAAATACTTAATCCATTAATCACAATAATTATTCAACTTTTTAATTAGGGTTAGGATGAAAAAACAAGCAGAATTTATTAAAATTGTATTTGGTATAATGTTAAATAATTAGCATAAATTGGAAAGCGAATGGTTTTGTAAATAATCCCTCGACTTTCTAATGAAAGCAATGATTGTCAACCATAGGTTATCTAGATTCTCGTTTTATTAACGGTGGTTTATTGATACAAAAATGTATCTTCATTTAATGTGCGCATTTATTATTAATAAGGAAGACTATACAACTGCTTGACTTTGTCTGTGATATGTTTTTAAAAATATTTAACAAGTCTTATGTAGAGTATAAGAATCTCGCCTTATATTCCTTAAAATGCTAACATACTGATCAACAAACGCGGAGTATTGACAGAGACATGAAATGTGTAATAGATATTAGATAAATCGAAATTAATTGCCGGTCAAATAGGACTATTTTACTATTTCGAAAAAGTCTCATTCAATAGGTTAAATAATATTTTAAAATGAACCATATTTTCATTGACTTGATACATTTGTAAGAGCTTCTAATTTCCGATATAATAAAGTGTTTGTTCCAGTCAGAATGATTTAAATGAAGCAAGTGTTTGTTGCAAGACTGGATACATTAATAAAATATCGGGAAAAAATTAATATGAGGCGGTCTAATACTCTTAATATAATGTATTAATTGTAGTAAAATAAGTATAAAAAAATTATTATTCTTACATCTGATAACACTGATGGTTAAGGGAACTGTACATTCATATAACATACACACACCTTAGACAATTATTTATATAATAATAATATCATCTTTTTAGCCGAATATGGGAGCCATTAGAATATTGTCTGTATTGTTATTGGCAATATGGATTCCTTCAGGAAACTGCTTAATTCAAGAGATACTCAAGTGGAACTTGTTATCTTTTAACTTCATCCCTGGAAGCGAGCAAGAAAGACTGTTTATGCCACAGAATACAGTTCCTACAGGACTTGAGGTCAATGGAGACAAGATCTTCTTGGCAACCCCTCGACTATATACTGGAGTACCAGCCACACTGTCTGTAGTATCAGCAAGGAACCCCATAGGTTCAAATCCCGTTCTGGAGGTGAGTTAACTAAATAAAAATAACAATATAATACGCCTGACAAATGAGCGAATTGATTTGTTGAATCAAACACCGGTAGTCACTTGGTGAAAAATAAATTTATTGTGATCATTAAAACGGTCACATAATCAATCAATATTAAATTGAAACATATATGCTAGTTTTGAATTGTACAATTTATTTAAAAATATTATAAAATAAACAATTTTTATATAAATTTAGTTGCTATAAAATCCAGATATACACAGATTTCCTGGATTCTAAGTTAATACTCTTAACTGAAACTTAACTCTTAACTCAATACTGAAACGATTATGAAGCCCAAATAATATTGTGTTAAATACTACAAATTTTTTTATGGCTGTGTTGAAAATATCATGCATAAATGATCTTGGTAGTTAATATAATAAGGGTGTGTTAGTGAGTCGTGTGTGTACAAATAGACTAGAGCTTGGTAGTATTGGTGTACACGCATACGCACCGCACGCACACCCTTTCATCACATTATTATATTGAATGCGTCCCTATGTGTTGCTTAATAAACACAGTACTTACTTGTTACAGTAGATTTACTCTGATTTTCTGGATTTTAAAGTAAATACTAAAGCTATTATGAAGCTAATTGCATGCATAAATGAATTTTGGACGATTTTGTAGTCTTCTAGTTCATTAGTATTCCCAGTGTTGCCATTTCCCTGAATTTTAGCCATATGTGTTAATTTAATGTATTTTCTTAATGATATTTTTTTACGCTACACAAGCTCTAGTAAGGAAAGTTTAGGTTAATAGGAGATTACTCGGATTTCCCGAGTTGTCAGGTGAATTTTGAAGTGATTATTAAGTTCAGCAGAGCCGCCCTGTCGGTGAATAATGTAACTGTAATAATTAAATTAGATCACCGAAAAATGTACTAAAAAAACCGATCATGAAAATTAACACAAACTATCTAAAAACACCTCTTTTTATTGGTGTTAAAAAATCTTCTTTTATCCTTCATTACACAATCGATTATTCCAAATATTCTAATCAAGCAATTAACCTTTTTTTATAAATCTTGAATAATGACAAAATATTTAAAATAGCCCGAGGTCTTATAGCTGCTAGTTTTTGCACAACTGCTTTATTTATTACTTTCATTTTATTGTTACACGTGTATTTTTTGCAAACACTAATTTACGTGTCTGGTCTTTGAATACTGATTATTTTATTAGTTTGAATTCGGAATACAGTATTTTTTTTTATACAATTAAATTTAGCACGTACAAATAAAAGGTAAACGCTCTGTGCAGAAATGCGGAAGTTCGTACTAAAATGGAAATATAAAATTTTTTAACAATCAACAGCTTTTAATTAAGCATCCAATTGATCTTGACTATTTAATCCAATTATTTGGTTTTTATTACTTTATTAATAAAAGACATTAAAAAATATACTTGATCATGTAATTATATTTTATTCTCGCTTGTGGAAGAACATTCCGAATAAAACGCCGATAAAAGATCTCTGAAATTAGACTAATCTCTTATTTTTGAAAGTAGAGAAAGTGGCAAAACTCATACAAGACGCCATACTACATAATCATAAAGGATATATATATATATATATATATATATATAGTGAGAGCAGTTATATATATATATATATATATATATATATATATATATATACATATATATATTATTTTGGAGGGTGGTAGGGTATTTTTTACGATACCCCTAATACAATATTTTCAGTTATTTCAAGTCTACCCAGTATATAATATTTTACAGCCGCATGTTGAAGTTTCCTCTACAAACATTAGAAAAAAAGATCGATTTACTTATTTGGGGGACTTTTACAAATTATTTTTTTAGACAACATGTTAATTATCCGTCGGTGATCTTAACTATTACTAGCTACACAGGTCGCCGACTAAATAACCAGTATTTACCTTAGAATACAGGAAATCAGAGTAAACCTGGATCAAGACGATCGAACGGGATTTTATTAATATTATTCACAATCTCCCAGTCGTAATAACCGATCAAATCAATGACTTTTTAAGAGCTGGTAAATTAAAAATAATTATTCAATAAAAATAAATACCGTTTAATTTGATAGAAACAAAAGACAATAGATGGATTCAATATTGATATTATTTTAAGCCAAGAAAAATACGTATGATCAGAGAAAACTTGGATCAAGACGATCGATCAGGATTTTAATAATATTATTCCTGATCTCCCAGTCGTAATAACCTTCCTTTTTAAATTCTTTTGACTTGAATTTGAACCCATAATATTTGTAGACTTTGTAGTCTTATTTTTATGGTATTTTTTCAGGCTTTCCCCAATTGGTCTTGGCATGAAGCCGGTCGTGGTAACTTCAGCTGTGAAGGACTAATCAGTGTTTATCGTATGAGAAGTGATAGTTGTGGAAGACTGTGGGTTCTGGATTCTGGAATCCGTGATTCTTTGGTCGATTTAACTGTGGTTTGTCCTCCAAAGATAATTGTTTTCGATCCCAATACTGGAGCAGCTCTTCGTTCAATCACCTTCCCTAATGAAGTCCTTAGAAACAACTCACTATTCTCGAATATCATCATTGATGAGACTGATAGTTCTGGATTTGGATATTGTGATGATGTATTCGTTTATATAACAGACACTATTGGCGCTGGTAAGACTTGTTAATCATAATCAGAACACTTTTAGCATAAAAAATATAAGAACCTTAATAAGTAACTATCTGGCTACATTTTGAATTTATTGACTCAATATTAAATAATCGATTAATAGATAAATCTTACAATGAATGTTAAAAAAAGCGTCTCAACCGTTTACTATTTATGTATGGAGCAATTCATTAAATGATTCTTAATTCTATAATATGACAATGATATTTTTCTGCCTATGTAATTTAAATTAAAATGTAATATGTGTAGCCAGATAGTTACTTAATAAATTTAATAAAATATAAAGTATATTTATATATTTTTTAATTGTCACGACCCGCGTTTAAATCATGTATACACAATATGGTAAGAGATTTATTATTTTCTTTTTTTTTGAAAAATATTATAATTAAAAATATACATATTAGGGTTACTTTTTTATATACAGACCTAGTCCAAGTGGGTGTAATGCTTTGCCATATTGGAGCTCTGCAACGATTTCCTTTATTATTTGATTATTGTATTATTTGATTTTAATTCTCTCATATTTACACAAAACATTATATGATATACATCTACACTTATCAGTTATCATACTATAAAGTTGAATGCAAATTTCAAAAACCTGCTATTTCATTCACTTGGCTAAGATTTTCTTATAATAAAAATTGTATGTCTTTCCGGATTAATGCTAGAAGTGGATTATAGTTTATTTTAATGTATATTTTCAGGTATTGTTGTTTATGATGGCAACACTGGTAGTACTTGGAGAGTGGAACATCCTAGTATGAAACCAGAGGAAGAATTCTTCAATTTGAGGATTGAAGGAGAAACATTCACTTTGATGGATGGAATTGTCGGATTTGCATTTTCACCAATATCCAGAACCGTCTATTACCAACCATTTGCCACAGACAAGTATTAATTGTGTATCTTTATTTGATTGAGTCTGATTATAATATTAATTGTATTTGTTCCAGGACATATAGCGTTTCAACCAGTGTATTAAAATCAGGCCCTCTTCCCGATGGTATAGAATTACCCATAAGACTATTGGGCCGCAAATCATCACAAGGACTTGGACTTGCTGCTAATGCTTATGATGATGATCTTTATTATAGTCCCATGGCTGAGACTGCCCTCGCTTCTTGGAATCCTCACACTAATCAACACGAGTATTACAAACTTTTGCGCCTGTGTATATGCAATCTGCCTCGCAGATATTCATTCAAATTGTATTTTTTAGTATTCTCGCTTTCGATCCCGTTAAAATCCAATTTGGAGCAGAGATAAGATGGTTCCCTCAGGATCCTAACGCAACATGGATGCTGACATCAAGATTCCATAAATTCTCCCTTAGGACAATTAATTCTGATGAAACTAATATCAGAATTCTTCGCATTACCAAGGATCAACCGAAATATTTTAATTCCAAACACTTTTAAATAAAAATGGACTAGAATATCCTGGACTATCAAATATTTTAGAGTTACGCAGTCTGCACAGAAAGGCGACGATATGATACAAAATCTCGTCTTTTAAATCTATGATACGCTTTTATTATAAATAAAAATTTAATTATTCAATGTGCTTAATAATAACAATTTGTGTTAATAAATTATTCTCAACTCTATAATTATAGAATACCAATTGATTATAATGACAATAAAAACAATATTGTTATTGATATTAAAATATAATTATATAATAATTACGGAAATATTCAATCTTATAAATAATTTTACGTATGGCTTTAAATAAAATCATGAAATTTTTATCCATTGTTTTTCATATATAGTCATATAAAAAATGTTTTTGAATTGAAGATACTTTAGATTTAAGTAAAAAAAAATAATTTTGTAATTTCCATTAAATATTTATAGTTGAAATTACAAACTTATTTCATTAAATTATTATGGAATCAAGTAATCAACACAATCAATAATAGTAAAAAATATCTAATACTACTGCTATGTATTTATAAATCAGAATAAAAAATATAAATGCTAAATATACTTGTATCTTCATCTCAATTATCCGTAAATTAATCTAGACAATTGAGGTTTATATCAAAACCTAATAACGGGTAAAACCAAATATTAATAAATGACTAATTCTAAACCAATGATTAATTTCGAAGAATCATACATTTTACTTTCATTTTGTGGTTTTATTTACCAACATTTTCGGAATGCTATAACTCATTTCGTTATTTTAATTCTTAAAAATATATAAATAAATTCTTCTAATTTCTATATTAATTGATATATTTTATAATAATGTATTACTAGGTATATATGCGAATGATGTTTTGTTTAATTTTATTTTACGATAAATTTGGATTATGTGTCAAATAATTTTAATTATACTTTACTCATAATAATTAAGACTTAAACTAACTGAGAACAATTTTTGGGGATTGTAAATGATTGCAAAAACAAGTGAAAATATTTATTTTATTAATTGTTAGAGTTTAAAAAAAATATTGCGGGATAAAAATCAATGTTCTATTCTCTTTTAAATTGTATTGCATCTTAGTTTCAATATTGATACACGTGTAGTTTGTAGAATCTTACAAATTTACCAAAAACGGCTATGATTGGTCATAGTCAAACCTCGGCTAAGAGTGTGATAAATCATGTTTTTAAATGACTGTATATTATAATGTGATGGTCAGATTATTCCCCATGGTTTACAGAAAAAAATAATTTTATAATATATATTTTTTTATATTTAAATATGAATTATTTATATATATTTTTATTATTTATTTCACGTTATTGTAATAAAAAAAGTAATAAAGGCTCGAAGATAACGGAGTGGGGAATTCCGAGAAGAGTACAATATTTTATCAATGTTAATGCAGACGTTCTTTACTCTTTACACTGTCAACAACTCCATTAATAAAGTAAGTTTTTAATACAAAATATATACAATTATCACAAACATTTGTATTTATTATCTGTCCTTTTCATAGTTAACACCACTTTCGTGATTTTAGATTAAATAATCGCTGTGTTATCAACTTGAGTTATTTATTTATGTACATATATTAAATATAAGCCAAACTTATAAATAAATAATCGATTTGTAGTAACATTTTTGTATTAGTAACTCATCGATTATTTATAATGCCTTTGTAAGTTTTAATGTTTGGAATTTTTTTTAAATAAAATCAAATTATCATTACAACAATGTTGAAAAATATTTATTTTATTCTCTATTCCAGTTCTGTCATAATTATTTATTTATTTGTAAGAAATATAAAGAACACATCTTCTTATTTTTGTAAGTAAATTTCAAAGTAACTTACCATAAATGGCTGTGATTGATAAAATTATCATATGCTTACAAATTTGATGTTTAATCTACACTCGTAAGAAATAAAAAAGCCTAATTTCAAGAATCTTGTATTCCATTTGCTTAATATTATTAGGTTTGAAAATATTTTTTTTGCAATTAATTATTATTTGTTTAGTGCAGTTTTCATAAATTTTAAATCGATAAGTTATCAACTAAAAAAACTTATATACTCTTTGAGTTAAATGTGTAGTTAGTTGTTAATAATCTTAACTAATTGTAACGCAAGATTTGACTATAACAGAAGCTTATTTATAAAGATATTAAATGAAACTTTAAAAAATGTATACAATATGCTTGCACCAAAATATTTCATCAAGTCGTAGATAAGTTTTTGTGTTAATAACTCATCGAATTGCAAACGCAATACTTCTAAATAAACAGTCAAATAATTGGGTAATTTAATATGTATTTCAAAAACCAGAAATGCGTTCTCTTATTAATTGTATTTATTAACACATTTAATTTTTTACACATACATTTGATTTTAAATATATTATTTACAGATGAAGGTCATTTTGAGCACTTTTATTATATTATCAACTCTCCAAATTATTGTCATTGGAAATAATTTAAAATCAGTGTACGAATGGAAAGAATTGGAGTTTGGATTTCCAAATGAAGGAGCAAGACAAAAAGCAATACAAACTAAAAGTTATATTAAAGGATCCTCAGTTCCTATCGATATGGATGTTCACTATAGAAAAGGTTAAATTATTTGTATTTCTATGACTAAATAAACATGTATTTCAATGAAAAAGCCTTGTACGTGACATTTGATATTTATTTGTACGAGGAAATAAAACTAAAATAACAAAAGAGTGCTCATTTCAATTGATTGTATTGTTGTATATTTTTTTAGGTGGTAAAAATAGAGTATTTGTAACAATACCGAGATTTGATGTGGGCCGTCCTTATACTTTGGGAATAGTATCACAGGATAGTGGACCTGGAGGACCTTACATTGTTCCTTATCCTGATGCTTCCTGGCACGACTATCAAGGGAATACCTGCGATGGCATCATTTCAGTCTTCAGGATTGCGGTAATTAATTAATACAATATTTATAAATATAAAGAGATGCCAATAATACTTTAAAAGATGTCAAAACCATAGCAGACACAGATGAGATGTAGCACCAAAGGTTTCATGTGTCAGCCGCTTGGGGCGCTGCTTCTACCGCTCATATGTTTAACTGTCACTTGTAAATATTTTATTTCAAATAACACTGTATTTCACTTAATATTCTAAAGTGCGACAAGAATAAATAATATGTCACTATGTAAACAATTTACATGATGATTACGGATGTTTTTGTATGAAAAATCTTGTTGCTCTCGAGTGTCAGATTATCGAACATGTCGGATTGTAGAGACTATAATTTTCATG
>JAGTTH010006878.1:0-33671 GCA_022606485.1 Agraylea sexmaculata | reverse complement strand
TGCAAAATCCAGAATTTGCCTCACACATAGCTATTCCCATAAAAATGTCAATGTTTTTAAAATAAAGAGTGAATGAATTGAAGCGATCACGTGATGTGTGAGGTTACGAGTGAATGGAATACACTCTTTGTAATGTGTATGGTGATTCACCACACAGTCATTCTACAGAGTCATTCAATTTCGACACGTGTGTGTGTGTGAACAAGAACAGACCTCAATAAATATACTTATGATGATAAATACCACGTGCAAAGAGTACAAGATCAGGTACAGGTAAAGTACAAGATCAGGTTACATCACAGTAACGTGCCATAGTTGTATGTATTCAATGCCATATTCGTGCCAGAATCATAAATACTGCATTACAGATAATATTTTATGCAGTCAATATTTAAAAATTGTCATACATTCAAATCTTGGTCAAGTAAAAAAAAATGATCGGTTATTTCATTAATTCATGTAAAGATTTTATTAAAACAAACGTTCAATTTCAATTTATTTGTAACCAATGTTGGTCTAAATTAATCACAAATGAACAAACCGTGAATTTTGATCATTGTGTCAAAAAAAGTTATTGATTTACTGACATTTATATTAATATAACCTATTATCTACGACTGGGAGATCGGAAATAATATTAATAAAATCCCGATCGATCGTCTTGATCCGGGTTTACTCTGATTTTCCTGGATTGTAAGATATATACTGAAGCGATTATTTACAGTCGTATTCATAAAAATGCATACATGATGGCTGTCATCACTCTTGCATTTTTTACACATTAAATTAAAGCTAACAATTGAAACTGTTTTTTGCACTTCCGCCTCTTAGTTATGGTTACTGGAAGAACATAATATGTACAATTGGAATGCCTTTTTTAATTTAAAAAAATCGTCGATAACAATGCTTTTTTTACATAAGGAATAGACTATTGGATTTAAAAAAATAGACGATTGATTTAAATTAAAGTCTTATGTAGTCGTGGGTTCAAATCCCGTTAAAGTAAAAAACATGCTTTGTTTGGTTATTACTACGACTGGGAGATTGGGAATAATATTAATAAAATACCGGTCGATCGCCTTGATCCAGGTTTTCTCTGATTTCCTGGATTGCAAGGTAAATACTGAGACGATTATTAAGTCGGTGATCTGTGTAACTAGTAATAGTTTAAAAGAATTATCACGTTGTTGTGTCTAAACAAACCAAAATTTGTAAAATGCTTTTCAAAAAGCCGCTCGGGGCTTTACAAAATAAATAAATAATACAATAAACAAACCCAAAGAATTGACAGTTATTATACTCTCCTTTTAAACTGTCGATTTGTACATATTTTATGTTAATAACACTTTTTCGGATCATTATAGATCCAATTTCAATCTAAGTCGTCGTAAGTCGTAAGTATATTTTTGTGGTGTGACGAATCACGGTAGTTGGTTAATTTGAGCATATCTAAAGTTTAACATTTTATCTACAAACACGTGAAACAAAGAGTAGTTGCTTCATTGTATGAATAAAACAGTTTGAAATCATGAACCTATGTAGATTAATGATATATTTATTAGAATATTCCGAACTAGAAAATATACAATAATAATTTTGAATGAGATGCTTTAAATGAAAAATCCCTTCATATGACTCAGTAATTCATTTAGGTAATACTTGTTTATTTTTATAAAATGTTTACCGATTGATTTCAACTAAACGCCAGCAATTTAAAGTTAGTTAGTGAGTGTTGTTTTTTCACAAAATAATTTCAGGTCGTAGTGATGATGATATATATTAATATAAGATTATAGAAACAGCGCTGGAGTAATCAGGGTCTATCAGTTTTTGGGCCCGAGGGCAAATTGTCTGTTACCGCCCTGCAATTATAGTACGAATCATCTCCTCTGCAATTGCCACTTACTCTACACTAATAATTTAAAAAAAAATACCTATCTTCTATATGTATAAATTATCAAAGAATCAACATTACTTAGGGGTAAGTCTCATTCTGGCGATATTTTAACAAACGAGGCGGAGTGAATCCCTAAAAGTGCAGAATTGTTTCGTTAAGGGTGGCAAATTCCTAATATACTTTATGTAGAATGTATTATAGTCGTCTGAAGGGGTGGGTGGTGTGTCTGGAAACTCACTTCTAAGATTAACTAAACAACCCTTTGGTCTTTAAAATATTGATAGATGTAGTTATATATTTTAAACTCAATTTAAGACCCAAATACACAGATTATTCTAAGAAATATACACAAGGAGAAAATAACTAATTATTTTTATTGCTCTTCTGGTTAATTTTCCATAATATCCATGCACTTGGAATTTAATACTATTATAATTATGATAATTTATAATATTCCAACAAAAGAAATATTCGATAGTCTTATACGTAATATTCCTTATAAATAAATATACCATTTAAGTTAATATTAACTATCAAACGAAGTCATAGGAAGAATAAAACAGATTTGTTGAATAAATTTAGCTTACAAGTAAAAAAAAGATACCTAGAATGTTTTTTTTAATTTTAATATGGATATATTAATTAACATTGGCATATTTTTTTTATAATCGTAATTACATAGTGTTTAATACTGTGTGTGTGTTGTTTTTTTAGCTTATACTCATTATACTTTTCCAACCAAGCTTACTTTTTTATTTATAATTAAAACTAAATTAGTATAATTATTTGGATAACATCACATGTTTTTCCCACTTCTATGAAAATCAATCCATAAACCGTTTTTACTGCATTTTGTCTTTCTTTACGAAAATAGTTGGTGGACTTAATAAAAGCATTTTTCTTCATTTATGTTTTTTTTTTTAATAATAAATGTTAGTGTCTCAAAGGTTATTTTTATTTATAGACGCCCCGAGGGGCTTTCGAGAGGGTTTATACAAATTGTATTAAATTGGATACAACTACATACGTATTAATTCATTGTCTTTCGATGATCTTAACTATAGTTACACAGATCACCGACTTAATAATCGCCTCAGTATTTACCTTACAATACAGGAAAACAAAGTAAACTTGGATGAATTAATTGTATGCAAGCTCTTTATCCCCTGACCTTATTACGCTGGTATATAAAATGATTATTTAAATATATAAATATCTCTTTGAAACGGGTTGGCCAGGCCACCTTGGCCTTTATGGGAGTACTAGGGTAACTTTAATTGAAATTTTCAATTTGTTAATGTTTTTTTATGTTCGGCTTGGTTTTTTAATATTTGAGTTGTGATTTCATTTTTGCTTTATTTTTTTTATCGATTAGAAGAAATTTTCGATTTTAAAAATGAAGCTTGATTTTAGAAATGTGGAATTATTATGCAATATCAAATTAAATACTCCCAAAAATATTTTGAATTTATTTAATTGATATTGTTTTTAGATGCTCTGCTCTGTTTTTAATACGAAGATAATAAGTTGTTTGTTCTTTCATTCGAAAGAAGTTTGAATTTTTTTATTAAAATTATTAATAAAATATTAATAATACAATGCGGTTTTCATATGATGACAACATTCATCACAATATTTAAAAAGCGAGTCTCCCGATTAATACTGTTTTTTAAGAATTATTATTATGCATTTTTAAATATCTCTAATATTATTTTGAATTTAATTTAATATTATTATCATTAAAATAGCCGTTTCGTGATTTTAGATATGTATTAAGCGTAGTAAAAAACAATTACATGAAATATTATTCTTCAATCTGGTAACACCCGTACACACACCGTAGACAATTATATATATTATATAGTAGAGGTGGTTTCCCAGACCACCACACCGTGAATCAAATCCATCACACTAACCAATGGGCCACAAGGCGCCTCCTTGATTATTTAAAATAGTATAAATTAAAAAAAAATGTTTGGAAATAAGGTGCGTGCGGCGGGAGTTTCCAAGGGTAAGATACAATAAGGAACCTACTAATATTTAAGCGCTCAAAGGTGGAATTTTCACGGGGGAGAACTTTTAGGGTTGGCAAATATGATGATTATAAATATAGATAGGTATAGGTGTATATAATAAATAGTGGATGCAGTAGTATGATCTGAATAGTGTCGCCCTGGCCGCGGGCATCGAGGGTCATGGTCTCCATGGATACGCGACGCCATTGCACCACCATCACACTTTACATTTACAACGCCCCCGCCTCCTTTTCCAATACTAGACACTCTCTACTCTACTAAATTATCACATTTATTATTATATGCCCACCCGGTGCACTGTGCACTGCTGGGATCATCATCCAGATGGGAAATACCCCGCTCTAATACGACTCTGCATTAAACATCACACAACCCCATCAATTACATGTTTTACCTTATATCGACTGCTCCAACGTAAGTGCAACTGAGCCACATATTCAATTTGGTAACACTGCCTGTCACGTGTCACTCGGTTTAATTATTATTTATAACATATAACAGTTTACGATTAAATACCTTCTATTGACTTGGACAAGAAATGTGTTATAGATAATAGATGAATCTACATTAGTTGCCGGTCAAATAGGACTATTTTACTATTTCGAAAAAGTCCCACTTAATAGGTTAAATAATGATTGAAAATTAACATTTTTTGACGTTTCATACGTTAGGAACCGATACGGACTGCAATGCATTTGCGACTAACTGCTATACCATATTTCATACATTTTAGGGGCTATTTTCGCATATCTTCAATAATCAACAAATGTAAATGCAGTCTCACTACCAAATATTCTATTCTATTTTGAATATATGGCTCAGTTTCATAAATACTTAAGAGCACACAGATTTTTTTAGCACAGGATATTATACGGTGGAGCTTTGTATTTGGTGGAAGTTTGTATTATATTTTAACTGATGCTCAAGAAAACATATAATAATGTGATTTAATCTAAGTAATCATTTATCCGATTCAATCCCCCCCTTTTTTACTATCTATCAATCTGCTCCAAATTATTCTATTAAACTAAAACATTGTGTGTGTATTTTATTTATAATATTTATTTCTACATAACACATTCGAGTGATGAGCAGTAGAGATTCATATGTGTTCGATGATTAATTGATATTTTAAAAATCCCTTATCTAAGAAGCTACTGAACTGAACAAAGCCGCTTATTCTATACACTTTTGTCCGATATACGAGTGAAGTTAACCTCAATGCACAAGTAAATAGAGTGAAAAATAATTACGTCGTTATCGTCACGGTCGCCATTATCCTAAAAGGAATGGACTGTGTCACTGAATATATAAAAAAACTCAAAGAGCTTTATTGAATGAATCCATTCATTTATTGCCCCTGGGCCACTATTATTAAACAGCAATAGAAATAGATGACGCACTATTTGAATTGGGGAAGAGGGAGTGTTCTCACTATGAGAAAATATTAATAATATTAGATTCAGACTTATACATATACAGGGTAGACTTGAAATAACTGAGAAAATTTTAGGGGGTGGTAGGGTATCGCAAATATGTATAAGCGAAAATAATATTAGATATTCTTTTTTAATAATTAATCATACTTCTTACTTCACAGAAACATCTGATTCTGCCTTGTAACGCGATAATGTCGTGGTAATATACAACATGTCTTTTATTGAACTTAAAATAATTAAATGTAAGGAATGGTACATTAAATGTAACACAACCGCACCTTCATTCATGGTCCAAGTCGTCTAGTTAAACTTTTCAATTTTGAATTATTATTTTAAAAAGTTTGAGAACTGCACTAAGCACATTGCATGTAAACAATAACACCTTGTTGACGGATTGGAAATTGAACTCTGATTATAAAGTGAGCTCATTGTTTGCAGCTTTTGTGTTTTGTTATTCTCTAATGACAATATATATTCATTCATTAATAAAACCGAATATTATCGAGCTGTCATAATAAATTATTTTTTTATACAAAAAAATGCTTAGGCCCGTTTTTATAATGGAGATAAAAATATTTTAGTTAATGGTATAATTATCATCGATGTTCAAATTGCACTATTTGTTTCATATGATTGTAGAGTTATAAAAAAATATTTATATTTATAATGTGACGCTACGATATAACCAATCAGAGCCGATTGTTTGTTCGTCTCTGTTTATTCTCTAAAATTTCACATTCGCTCTACAAATACAAGAAACAAAGAATAATTTTTTTTTATTTTCCTGAAAAACGTGGGTTGAATATATAATAGATAAATCGATGTGTCCGACAGTTTAGTGACAGCGTGACGGCGCGGTGTTGACAATTTAAATTAATTGATAACTAAACTATCTATTAATCTTCAAACAGGACAAGCAAAATAACTCTCCATACTAAGGAAATCGTAAATTTTACATGTAAAATAAAAAGTGTCCCTAGTTCTAGGGCTGTGCTTTATTAATTATTAGTAAGTAGACTTAACGAGTTGGATTGTTTGTCTTCACTTAGAGTGAATAGACCATACTAAACCACGAAATAGTGTGTGTGTTTTTTTACTCTGGATTTATATATGTACATAAAATAAACAAATGCCTTAATACTGAGAGTAGTAGTGTATTATGATAGATTAAGGACACATTTGTTTGCTTAACTATGTAATCTATCAGCTGATCAAACGAAAGTACACACATAGTTTATACGTACAGATTGCATATAAGTACAAACTAGTAAACCGATATTGTACGCGTGGCAGACAATATCCCAACAACCCTCACGACCAGCAACCCCTAAACCGCAACAGGGAGGCTGTTCTAATTCAGGTAGCTATACTTAAATATATACATACAAGGTTTCCCAACCAAACCACCATTCCATAGTCAGGTATACTCCGCATATTTGAGAGCTTCTCGTAATTGATACCGATCAATTATTAATGAAATGTCACATAAAACAAACTGTTTTCATGCTAATAATTACACTTAACACCTATCATTAATTGCCCTTTTTATATAAATTTAATATTGTAATTAAATTCCATACCTGGGGATTATAATTAGGTCTGCGGTTGAGGCTATTGATTAATTAATTATAAATAGCGATATATGCATGTATAATCTGACCTTGAATTGCAAAATCAATACATTGTTTGGGTGTGTTTTCGATGAATATATTACATTCTCTATTTTAAATAGATGAATATATTTCCGTTACATGAAAAAAATACGTTATTTACTGTAGAATTAGATATCAATAAACCTCTCTTCTTCCAATAATTATATTTTAAAATAATTGAGGGGCTATTCCCCCTATTCCTTAAAATTACTATTATAAATAAACTCTCTTAAAAATTATCAATCGATCTGTAGATATCATTGTTTTATGGGCATTTACCTGTTACTAACGACAATAAATACCTACTTTATTATATTAAAGATGTTTTAATTGATTATTGACAATATTAGTATACGCTCTTATTCTATCCAACCTCTCAATTATAACATTCTTTGTTATTACTATTAAATTATTTCAAATACTGATATGAAGTTCGTATTTTAAAGAGTCACTATTTAAGCTATATATTTTAAAATACGATGCTTGCTGAAAATGAGTATGCTTACATATTTAAAAAAATATTAAGGTTTGAGGTGAAAAAATATTTTAATCTCGCCTTTTTGTGTAGAAAATTACCAAATATTTGAAGAAGTGAAAGTATATTACCAAAACTTCAGAAATATCTTACAGGGGTAAATTTTAATAGGAAACTAAAGTAGTGTAGATTGGTTGTACATAGTTTTTTTGTAACTAACCTAATTGAAATTAAATATACGTATTTCTGTTTAAAAAAAATCAGGCTTGCGTGATAGGTTTGGATGAAAATTTTCCCATCTGGTACTTTAACGGGAAATACATACATTAATTATAAGAGAACCTATTTTCGAGTGTCTATTTTTTATTATTTAATATCGACCGTGTGTAAAGAGAATTGCGTGTGCGTGAGTGAAACATAATTGGAGAGCGTACAAGTTCCCCCATCAGCAATTATATCGTGTTAAATTCGCCTGAACAAATAGTCCCATAGAATAAATAAACATACTTTCTGTTCCCTCATAGACAATTAAAAATATGTGTATAACTCTATAAGGTTGCGTGTAAAGCGATGAATCGGCCAGCGCGAGATAATGTGCACACATTATTAAAAATAATATTTTTTTAGGTAAATATTGTTGGACAGTATAATAGACTTACCAATATCGGGGAATCTTGGCAACAGGTCCTTGGTGGGCGGCAGGGAAGTACCAAGCAGCGCCCCCGATCCAGCGCCGCCCCCGCCCAATTCGTGGGGTAGTCGTTGCCGGGCCACGGCAATACCCACAGGAATTGAACCTGAAAAAATATTGAATATTAAAGTTAACATTGAAAATAATCTTAATAGCATTATACTTTCAATTGGTTTGTAACAAAATTTTATTATCTATCCCTATGCTGATTTTACCTCTATACATATCATCATCATCATAAGCACTCCAGTTCAGTGATTCATTTTTGCTTTAAGGTGTTTTTTTTTATCGATTAGAAGATTTTTTTAATTTTAAAAATGAAGTATAAAAATGTGGAATTATTATGCATTATCAAATTAAATACATCTAAAAATATTTTTAATTTATTTAATATTTTCAATTGATAATGTTTTTGCTCTGCTTTGTTTTTAATACGAAGATAATAAGTTTGTTTTTTCATTCGAAAGACTTTTGAATTTTTTTTATATATACTCTAAGGATGGTTGAGGGAAGGACCCGTACAGAAATACAGACATATAACATACACACACTTAGATAATTATGTATCATCATCATCATCACAAGCACTCCAGTTCAGTGATGAACCAAGGCTTCCCGCACCAGCATCTTCCAATTAATGCTCCTCCAGTTAATAATTCCTAAACTCCTAACTACCTTATAGAACTCGTCCACCCACCTTAGCCTAGGTCTACCCTGCCTTCTCTTACCCACAGGCTTGCTGGATAGTATTTCCGATACTATCCCTCCTGCTCTTTCCACGTGTCCGGCCCAATCTTGTATGATTAATTTGCTGAATTATTTATCATTTCCACAATATATATATAAGTATAACTGCTAGCCAAATTCATAAATAAATATTTTTTCATATTTTTCCTATCCCGAATCCCACAACAAAATATGAAATATGGATCATCTTAGTTTTTAATAAAATATTTTATATGAAGGTATACTGAGTGGATTTTAAATGATTTTGAATATTTAAAAGGGGTAGAGTATAGCAAAAATATAAGAAAAAAATATGTTTACCCCTAATTTATCCAATTGGCACATCTGATAATGGCAATCATATTTATTTATTATAGTAGTAAAATAAGTCTATATTTAAATTAAAAATTGTTTAAGGTATCAAAACTGTATAATTATTTTAAAAAACGTAAAAAATATCTCTTCTTAGGATATAAAAGTAATTGTAGTATGTAAGTACAAGTTCGGTTTTTTTTGTTGAACTTTAGATCATAATATTATCCAATTCAATAAATTTACTATAGAAACATCGATAAAATATATTGACCGTCTTTGGTGTAAAATTATTTGTGGAATATTGAATTACAATTTATTAAAAACACTACAAGAAGGCGAACCTAACCTAATCTACATAACACGTTTCAGTTGGAATAAACCGCATGATGTTTACTATCAAATAAATTATTAAAAAAACAAACTGGAAGCCATAATTTTTTTTTTTTATATATAAATCCGAGTTATCCTCAGGTAATGTTGCATAAGCTTATATTACAAGTGATCGATCAACTGATATTGATCAGGTATAGAATACACATACAATATGATGACGTTGCTCCATCAGGACTGTGTTATTTCACATTGGTCATACTAACCCTAATTATCCTCTTAGTTACCTGTATATTGATACAACCTCTAGTATAATAATAAACTACTATCTCATAAGCTCTACAGGTAACAAACAATGACGGACGATATTGTTATAATCCAAACATGTACTGAAAATTAAATTTTATTAAGCAACGTCATCATCTTAATTCATGTAAAGATTTTATTAAAACAAACGTTCAATTTCAATTCATTTGTGACCAATGTTGGTCTAAATTAATCACAAATTAACAAACCATGAATTTTGATAATTGTGTCAAAAAAAGTTTTTTTAGTGTAGATTTACTGACATTTATATAAATATAACTTATAATCAACTATTACGACTGGGAGATCGGAAATAATATTATTAAAATCACGATCGATTATCTTGATCCAGGTTTACTCTAATTTCCTGGATTGTAAACTAAATTCTAAGGTGATGAAAGTCGGACAGAGCCGCTCTATCGGTGACCTGAGTAACTAGTAATAGGTTAAGATCACCGACATACAAAAAATAACACATTTTTCCAGTAACTTATATCAATGCATTTTTTACACATTAAAGCTAACAATGGAAACGTTTTTTTGTACTTCGGCCCCCTTAGCTATGGTTATAAAAAGCATATTACTGAATTAAAACGTTGTTGTGTCTAAAAATAGTAAAATTATTTTTAAAACATTAGTGGAAACTCAATATACGTTCATTTATCTATTTCAGATTCGTGGACATTTATAAAAAAATAAAGGAAAATTGACAATAATAGTCGGGCAGAGCCGCTCTGTCGGTGAGCTGTGTAACTAGTAATAGTTAAGATCACCGATAGACAATTAACACGTTGTTGTGTCTAAAAAACACTCTCAAAAAAGCTCCATCACAGATGTAGGTTCTCTGGTATTCCAGACGACTGTTTTTTCTTAATAATAATTTTTTAAAAAATCGTAAAGCCAATGTAAATAAATTATTTTGTGCAATTGCTTACGTATAATATATATAATTGTCTAAGTGTGTGTATGTTATATGTCTGTATGTCTGTACGGGTGCTTCCCTCAACCATCCTTAGAGTATATATATATAAAATCTTCGTATTAAAAACAAAGCAGAGCATCTAAAAACAATATCGATTGAAAATATTAAATAAATTTAAAATATTTTTAAATGCATTTAATTTGATAATGCATAACAATTCCACATTTTTATACTTCATTTTTAAAATAAAAAAATTCTTTAAAACTACTTTAAAGCAAAAATGAAATCAAAACTCAAAGATAAACGTCCTATTAAAAAACCAGGCAGAACATAAAAAACATTAACAAATTGAAAATTTCAATTAAAATTACCCTAGTTATTGTATGAAGTTAAATGTCTAAGGTGTGTGTATGTTATATGTCGGTGCGGATCCATCATTCAACCATCAGTGTTACCAGATGGAAGAATATTATTTCAAATAATTATTTTACTACAATTAATACATTTCTTAAATCTCGAAGCGGGTATTCATATAATAATAATATTAAATTAATATCAAAATAATAGAGATATTTTATAATGCATAATAAAAAACAATTCTCAAAAAACAGTTTTTATTGGGAGACTCGCTTTTTAAATATTATGATGAGTGTTGTTATCATTTGAAAGCCGTATTAAATAATTTTATTTATAATTTACTTAGAAAATTCAAACATCTTCTGAACGAAAAAATAAACAACTTTTTGCCTTCCTATTAAAAAAAGAGAGTCTTATGAGTTGATAGAGCGTTTATTGTAATTTCCATCCATTTTTTTATATGATTGTATAGTGGGCGATGGAAAGCTTGTAGTAAAGGGCATTTAGTTGTAGAATACAAAGAAAGTAGATGTGGTTAAGAGTCGTTAACATTTAGTCTGATAGCCTAACAATGCATTGCCACTCATTATTGTACTTCCGACACACCTTTGTGTCTCAGTGATGCTGCAACTCGCTCGTTAACTACATTTCCAGCTAATTGCATATTCATGGACTCTGATCGCAATCTGACTACGCTGACGTGAAAAGTTAAAGATTGCGAATTCTGATTGCAAATTAGGAGCGCTCTCACCACATTGTTTTCATGGGAGACGATCAATGAATAAATGGGATTTCTTACGAACAACCATATTTAAAATAATATACATAATTGTCCCAGGACATAAACTCTCGCCTGCAAAGTGCTAATAGGGCGTATTTCGGCTTAGTACGCTTGCTCAGATCAAAATATCTAAGTAGAAGTACCAAGGTAGAATTATACAAGATGCTAATTAGGCCAGTACTAACCTACGGTGCAGAAACATGGGTTATTACCAAAACTGAAGAGGATAGGCTACTTAGGTTCGAGCGGAAGATTCTTAGGAGGATCTTGGGTCCTGTTCAGGAGGCACCGGGACTATTTAGAATTAGACGGAACGATGAGATTTACTCATTATATAAGAGCGTGAACGTATTGCAGTTTATTAGGGCTTTAACATTAGGTTGGGTTAAAAAGCAGGAGGGATAGTATCGGAAATACTATCCAGCAAGCCTGTGGGTAAGAGAAGGCAGGGTAGACCTAGGCTAAGGTGGGCGGACGATTTTATAAGGTAGTTAGGAGTTTAGGTATTAATAACTGGAGGAGCATTAAGTGGAAGATGCTGGTGCGGGAAGCCTTGGTTCATCACTGAACTGGAGTGCTTGTGATGATGATGATGATAGATAATTGTCTAAGTGTGTGTATGTTATATGTCTGTATTTCTGTACGGGTCCTTCCCTCAAGCATCCTTAGAGTATATATAAAAAAAATCAAAATTCTTTCGAATGAAAAAACAAACTTATTATCTTCGTATTAAAAACAAAGCAGAGCAAAAACAATATCAATTGAAAATATTAAATAAATTAAAAATATTTTTAGATGTATTTAATTTGATAATGCATAATAATTCCACATTTTTATACTTCATTTTTAAAATAAAAAAAAATCTTCTAATCGATAAAAAAAACACCTTAAAGCAAAAATGAATTCAAAACTAATATAACCGTCCTATTAAAAAAGCAAGCAGAACAAAACAAATTGAAAATATCAATTAAAATTAACCTAGTATATGTAATATTTAATTTGAATTAACTGAGAATATTTTAGGGGATGTGGTAGGGTATCGGAAAACAAGTGAAAATATATATTTATTTATTTCCATATAAACGCTCAGAAAAGCAATTTTTTATAGACAAAACAATAGTAATAAAAAATAGTAAACAAAAACGAAAAGGACATGTATAAAATAAATTATAGTATTATACAAAAAAATGAATATAAAAAATAAAGTAAGGTGTAGGAAGCAATCATTTATATGTTGGCCCTATCTATAGGTGGCAGAATTTGTGGAAAAGATATATTAAAAATTAATAGTGCTTTTGGAATAGTTTGGGCCACTATCTTGCAATCAGCTGTTTTTGTGAAGTACTCAGTAGTGACTGTCGCGTGTGTATTGCGTCTTTTAAATACGTAATTAATATTTTTAATTATTTTTTGAAATTTTGATTAATAAAAAAAAATATTTATTATTTTTTTTCGCTAATGTTTGCGATACCCTAAAACCCTTTAAAATATTCTCTATTAATTTAAGTCCATCTTGTATACGTCTAAGGACCTGGAACGGATTAAAGACGTATATCGAGGTTACAATCTATGTATAAAATGTTGTTATTTTGTTTCATATGTTGGCGATTTGTTTGGCTATTAAATATTTAACTCACAATTTATGAATTAAGCCTGAATCGAAACGACATTTTTCTCAATTTTCTAGTCACAATAATCAACTTATTTTTTTTAAATTCAAGCGGAATTCGAACCCACGACTACAAGTCTATTTTGCAGTGCAATTCTCTAACCTTAATATTCTTTAAATTGTTGACTTCTTGGTGGAATTCCATAATTTAAAGAAATATGTTATTTGTATTCTCCACAGTAATTTTATTACAGATTTGTAATATTATTTATTTGTAATATTAATGAAGTAACACAACCTGATAGAGATAATGTTATTGTTCATAAGGAATGTTTGATAAAATATCATGTTCTACATCAATCTAAAATAGGTACTAAAGACATATTTTAGGGCGGTTAAATGTCAAATATTTTACCCTACAAATCTACAACTACCCTCACCGAAACACAACAGCCAGGCTTCACAAATTCCCTACATGCTTATTGAATACCATCAAACATAGTTGCCTAGATAGAATTTACGTTTAAGTTTGAGTTATGCGGTGTTGAATATCAAAAAGTATACTTACTGTTGTTCACGGAAGCCGCAATATTGGATGTGAGGTGTTCTAATCCACCTGGTTTGCCACCTCCTGACGCAGGAGACGATTGTTCCATCTTAATCACAGGTGATTGTTGCTCCTTCTTCACGTGTACCTGGAGGGCAGCTGTCGTCTCTCCTGACCAACACACGGGATTAGTCCTCGAGCATCCGCCCTCTGAGTAGGATTTCTTCGGTGAATATGAATCGAAGCCCTTCTTCAATCCGCCTTCTGTCTTTATAGTTAGAGGTTGAGTCAGGTCGGCGGTTCGGGTTTGTTCCCAATCGCTGTTTGTGGTGAAGCATTGTCTGACGGCAGTAAATTTGGTGTCTTCAACACTTTTGTCGATGAGTATATTTGTGGTTGTAGTGCTGGTGGTATTTTGTTGGTGATTGAATAATTCTAACTGGAGCGGGGAGTAAGGAGATCCTGGAGGAGGAGTCGGTCCACCAATAGTGCCCACTGAGAAACTGCTCCCGCTACTTGCAGAAAACAGGGATTCCGACACTGTAAAAGATAATATTTTAAAATTAGCAACTGAAGCAATAATTAAAAAAATATATATAATTAATGCTTTCTCTACATCTAAATAATCAACTTGTTGCGTAATTTGAAAATAATCGCTTTCACACGTTCTGAGAATTATTTTCAAAGGATGCTTTATGCTATTTGTTGAGAAAATAAATGAAATGTGAAATTTCACAAAGAATCATCCAAAATACGCTCCAGGCAACTGTTTACAGATCAAAAACAGACATCTTAATTTCACAGGGGAAAATGCCAAAAAGGTTTCTTTGATTTATAAAAAAAATACACACAATTTTGGATTTAAAAATTATGATGAGTATATGCTAGAACATACGTAAAAAACGCGTTTTTTATGTAAGTACAGAAAATAAGACATCCTCAGAGATATATAAGAACCAACGAGTAAAGTAGTATTTTTTTTTGCTTGTAGCAAAGTCATATTTGAATGTATGTAAATAATGTTTTAAATACATTTTTATTTTTTTGGCATAATCTTGTACATCGATGGTCAAAAACACATGTTCAAAGTTTGATAACTTAATGATGCATATTAACTCGATTGCAAATCTTGATCAAATAATTAGAAGTAGCTATAATAAAATTATATTGTAACAGATAAATATGACAAAGTCGTTGAATGAGTTAACTTATTAGTTCTTTAAAATAATATACAGAAATTTGCATATTATTTTTAGATGATATTGAAAGTAGATACAGGTGTGGTTGTCAGAACAGGTCGATACACAGTTAAAAATATGCTTTGGTTTGGGCTGTGGATGGGGTAGGAGAATCCTTTGTGATACCTCTCCCACATTAATCCACCAGGTGAGTGGAGCGGCAACCCTCGCCATTAAACTATACAAAAATATATGCCTACAATCACTACTTTACTCCCCTAGGATATTTCAGATATGGTGGAAACCATTGCTGCATTGGCAAAAAAAAACCCCACCTCGATTTGTATAGTGTTGGATGTACATGTACTGTGTCGTCAACATTTGTAGAGGCATTACAGTTTACAGTTAATATTTTAATACATTTTGCCCTATTGCCTTATTGCATTCACTTTCAATATGAATTATTCTATAGAGAATTTTTGTAGTGCAATAAGAACAAGAAGAGGCCACAAACAGCCAGAGAACGGCACTCCCGGGCTGCTTGTACACTATTATTTATTTTATAATATAAAAATTATATCAAACGTATTTTTTCGCATAGTAAATAAATGTAAAATGGCAATAGTATGAAATTGCGATTTTATAAAGATATAAACATATGATATCGCATGAGTATCTAAATGCGTGTTTATTAAGTGGATCAAGTGGCCGAAAACATGAGTTACCTGGCAAACATTATACTGTAAACATCTCTCTTCATATCTTCTGTTATATTACACAGTAAAATGGGTAAATGCATTGTAACTACATGTCATATGGACTCAAACATACACTCAAATACATCTAGGCTCACTTTTTACGAAAGACTACTTCTTTAACATGTTTAAAATATCATTGCGTTTTAATAGCCATAGTATTGTCACAAGCACTCTCAGTGGCCACTAGATATGTATTGAGTGAGGCAGACACACTTATGCTTTTATCGAATAGGAGAGATGAGTGCAACAATACGGGTTTACGAAAAATTGACACTAATTATTTATATGCAATGCAATATCTATGTATATAAGTGAATATATTTTTTGATTATCCGCTTGGAGCGCTGCTTTTACTGCTCGTACTATTTATCTGTCACTTGTCGATCTTTCTAATAACATTACACTTAATATGGTAAAGTGCGTCATTTAAAAGTTGCTTAATATATTCATCAACAAATAATATGTCACTATGTAAACTATTTATATAATCAAATCGGATTTTTTTTTGTTGCTTTCTAATGTCGTATTTTAGGTATCACAATTTTGTAGGTGACCACAGCCTGCGTATATGTATAATATGCGCAATAAGTAGTGCTGACTAAGTTCCAATGTGTGAAAACAATACGCATGAGACTTCAGACTTCACAAAGCTTGTGAGCGTTATATAATTATAAAAAATGAATAAAACCATTAATTAATTATATGTTTAATATCTGGATTATTCAAATATGTACTAAATACTAAAATAAATGTATAACTGTAGGTCATTATATTAAAATTCAAGATCACAAGCGCGCACGATTTGCTCGTATTTTATCGATGAATGTCAAAGATTAATTAAATTGCCACTGAAACCTGCAGCATTAGCAATAATTTAACGGTGTTTAGAGGGCTTGGTGGACGGTTTTAAAATCAGGCAGAAGGAATTCTTAAACCTGGTGATGTAATTTTTATTTAAAATAAATAATATTAGTGTAGGAGTTTGTTGTGAGGCGGAACAAGGTCGCCCAGTCAGACTGATACTATCGGTAGACCAGAGCGGAGCGTCTCTCTACATCGGAATACTATATATATTCAACTACACATAATACAAATTATAATAAAATAATTGAACCCCATAAATTATCATTAATCTTGCATATTTTTTTTGTAATATTTCATAAGGAAAAAGCATAATTTCCATGTAGATTGTAGAATGCAGCGCGAAGGATTTGGCCTGCCTGCCTTGAGCGGCATACATTAACATATCATAATTAAAATATTAATAAAACCTGCGTTCGGAATAAATATTTTACACGTTATTCATAATTTTATACTACGACGAGTTATTCTTTCACGCAAACAACTGTGATTGGTGATATCGTAAAAAAATATTATATGACCAATCACGGTCACTTGTAAGCCATCTTACCTTTGAGAATAACTATATTTGAATATTTAAAAAAATAAGTTTGTACTTTCCACTATATTTGCTATTATACTCCAAATATAGTGGAAATTACAAATTTATTTCTTTAAATAATTATGGAATTCTTTATATTTGAATAACTTTACTGCAAAACAACAATCCTATAAGATTCATAATTGAGGGTGTGGATAGAATAAGGGCGTAATTTTAAATTGTCAAATTGATAACTTACAATGTTTTTTTTTAAATAGATCGATAGGTAATTTTAAGTTTATATACCAAAGAGCGTATCTCGTTATTCGTCCTTATATAGTGAAATTGTCAGTTTTGAGATAATCGAATAAAAAATCTATCATTAATATGATGAAGTTATCTTTGCTCAATATCAGTATTAGATTTAGTTTAAAAGTGATAATAATTGAGGGGATGATATCTAACAATGTTTTTTTTATTCAGATCGATAGGTAATTTTGAGTTTATATACACAAGGGTGTATCTCGTCAAATATCAAACTTTAGCCATGCCCAAAGGCGAGATTAATTACAAACTGCCCTGATTGGTCACACCTCCAAAACTATAATATTATATTATCACCAATTAGAGCGGTAGAATGTTTCATTCTTACCGACAAAGGGGAATTTTCATCCAGGGTATAAAAATTGTAGAGGCAAGCTGCATATTTAATATTTCAAATGTTTATAGCCGTGTTTTCCATTATGAGTAGTAAATAATTTACGATTGACACATTTAGTGGTTGCATGAATATACTAAAAGCAAAAACCTTAAAAAATATAAAACATATTCTACTTTATAACGCTGACATGCTTTCGTGCAATTATAATGAATGGTAATATGTAATATTTACGATGCTGTAGTATCGTAACGGGGTAGCTGTTATAGTATCACGACTAACTATTAATATCGACTGCTCCAGCGTATAATATCGTAAGTGCAAAAAAAATCTGTATGCTCTCAAATCTTTATGGAACTGAGCCACATATTCAATCTGGTAAAACTGCCTGTCACGTGTCACTCGGGTTAATTGTTATTTATAACATGTAAGAGTTTACGATTAAATACCTTCTCTTGACAGAGACATGAAATGTGTTATAATAGATAATGGATAAATATACATTAGTTGCCGGTCAAATAGGACTATTTTACTATTTCGAAAAAGTCCCACTTAATAGGTTAAATAATGATTGAAAATCATCATTTTTTGACGTTTCATACATTTCATACATACAATATGCGGCTCAGTTCCTAGTACCCTGATACACCAAGGAATATTTTTATACAAATAGCGACTCTGTATATATTATATGTATAATTATTAAATATCTCTAAAATAATTTAATAATATTATCATTAACATACCCGTTTCGAGATTTTAGATATGTATTAATTGTAATAATAATATTATTTTTTCACCTGGAAACACTGCCTGTCAGGCGTCACTCGGTTTGAATATTATTTATAAAATATATCAGTTTACGATTAACTACCTTCTATTGATAGAGACATGAAATGTGTTATAGATAATGGATGAATCTACATTAGTTGCCGGTCAAATAGAACTATTTTACTATTTCGGAAAAGTCCCATTTAATAGGTTAAATAATGATTGAACATCCAACATTTTTTGGCGTTTCATACATACAATATGTGGCTCAGTTCCATAAGGACTTAAGAGCACACAGTTTTTTTTACACTTACGATATTATACGCTGGAGCAGGCGATATAATACCTGTACATACATACCGAAATAACAACGTGACTCTAATGACCCTCTACAGCAGCCACTTCTATCTGTCTTGGTTTACTACGCCATTGTACCAATAAAACCTCGATAAACGATACAAATGGTCATCCACTCATCCGGTAGTCTTCACAATACGATGTCGATATGTTAACGCCCAATATTCGATTATTCAAGTCGTCTCCATAATCAATCAAATACAGAAGCTTATCCGTAATATACAACTTGTTTTTAATTGAAACTAAAAGATTTAGACTATTCTATAGTATTGCACCAAGTTGTTATTGATTGAAAAAATGTAAACTATTGGAAGACCGGGAATAATTTATTTATTGATATAAAACATTAAAAGTACGTAGCCGTAATTTAAATAGATAGTTGACGGATTAAACTAACTCAATATTAATAAAAAAAAACCAAGATTAATATGCGTGAATGTTATTAAGTGACAATTCATTAATAACAGCATATTTTTCAAAATATTTTTAAAAATTATTATTGGAGTAGGTAGCTTTTAAATTCGTATTGATGAAAAACATTTTTAGTCTAATTATTATTTTTAGATACATATTCAAATAATAATGTGTTAAATTTCTACTATCGTTGTGAAATCTAATATGCGTCAGTTTTCAAGTGTTTATTTGAATGGTTATTATTTTAAGGTGGAATTTATTATGTATAAAATTCCTTGATTCATTCTGTTTATAAAAAATAATTTCCATTCAAAATCTGAGAGTACAACTAACAATTAGTCTAATTAAAGCCCAAAACGTGCGTGTTTCATCCGAGAGATGAAACCTTATGTCAGTTTTCATATAATAAATAAACGATTATTTTACAATTTAATTAGATATCTAACAATATCAAGTCATCATCATCAAGTATAATTCTTTTGATTGAAAATGTATGCGATTAAAAAGTCGAACACCATGAAGATAATTAGCATTAATGACTGGATAATTTAGAGCTAGCAAATGAATCAAAACTAGAATCTGGACCATCCTTTACTTGGGTTTTTAAAAATAATTAACTAAATCAACGCCCATTAATAAAAGAAACCAATATATCAAGGGTATACTGCTAAAATGCACTAAGTCATATTTTGAGTTAGGGATGCATTTGTATGTTTTTTATTACTTTATCTACTTCCAAAACGCACTTAGTCGTATCATCAATATTTCGGGAGAAAAAAATATAACAAAGTCAAATTTACAATTTTAGTTCTAGTAGTTAAAATAGAGGGTTTTTTTATAATTGTATTATATTTGGAAAGATAAAAGAAGTCATTGAATTATAGCACATTGTAAATTATTCAAATATATACCATAAATTTATAGTTCTGCTAAGACTGTGACTTTCTTTCACTAATTCACCATTATCTCAAAACTATGAAATATGACTCGATATTATGGATTAAATAAGGCGTATAGTTCCATAACAACGAAAACAACATTAACTTAAAGGTTTTTTGTTATCACGATCTTTACAATATTTGAAACAGATTATAATATAGTATATGCATATGCGATAAAATAAATATAAATATGTCATAATAATGCTCATAAGCATTAAGTATTTATCAAATTAATAACCGATCAAATCAATTAAAAAAATCTTGACTTGAGTGGGATTCGAACCCATGACCACAGTATTTGTAGCCATGCGTCTTATCCCCTGAGCTATGAACGCTGGTTATATATGTCTTAAATATACAATTCATACATAATTAATTGAATGAATGGACATATTCTTTCCTGAATTAATTGAATGAATTTTACGATTCTTTCCTGGACAGATTTCATTTATTTGTTCCTCCTCAATACAGGGTAATTTTTATATCATGGCTGTTGTTGAATTGTGGTAGTCTGCTATTTATTTATGCATGTATTAAATAATTAAAAACTTGTCATATAAATTGCCTTCGTAGTAATCTACACTATTTAAATGGGCTAAAAATCCAACGGGTATGAAATGAAACTATACTGCGGTTTCATTATTTTTTTGTATTCCTCTCGTCATATAATATCACGAACATCTATCACCGGACTAGATAATGAGATGACTGACGTGAAAGCGATGTGGACTATTTTAAATTGATTGAAAAATATTTGATCAGCTTTATATATAATAATGAATATACAAACCTTTGTGGAAAGCATGCGTGGTAGTTGTGGTTGCAAGTCTCGGGGCAGGTTGCGTTGTTCCTGGTGGTAATACCGAGTACACGCCATACCTCCCCACACCTGTAATCAACAATTATTATATGTTATTAGTATTATGTACGCCCTTTATATGTATATTATGTAGAAAGTGTCTCCTCTAAACATGCGACTGATTCGAAAGGATCAACAGAACAGTTCATGCGCCGGCCTTGAACATTATTTATAATAAAACGAACTTCAAAATAATAATCATTATACAAGGAGACAGACAACTTAAGTTAATATATTTGGAATAAATCGATGGGTCGTTAACACAACAAGGGACCTACAAATTGATATGAATCAACTGAATATATTTATCATTTTATGTACATACATATAATTTAAACATATAAACGCTCATGAGAGATTTTTTACAGACGAGACACGAATAATTACAATAAAAAAGGTTTTAAACAAAAATGAAAAGTTTATAAAAATAAAGTATTATAGAAAGATGTATGTATAAATATAATGTATATAAAATAAAATGAAGTAAGGGGTAGGAAGCATTATTTAGTATATGTTACTATATAAGGTCGCTCCTAAATAAGCCATGTAGATGGCAGAATTTGTGGAAAAGAGCTTGTTTAACTCAGTTGCGCAAATTCGTTGCCAAGTCGTTGTAGCCTATATATTCAAAGGAGAATAAAAGAGGTAGGTAGGTAGATAAGGGAAATCATCTCTAATATACCAGATTATTAGGAGTAAAATTGTATATTTTACTCAATAACTATTTATTAAAATATAAAATTATATTTTGAGAGATTTGTGTTAGTAACCCACCATGGATAAGAAGTAGTTGTATGGAAATTAAGTTTTAGATGAAGATAAAAAAAGGAAAGGTTAAACTTAAGAGCCGCAACCGACCGGACCAAACCCAAAAAGAAGAAGCCCGCTGCCGTATTCTTATTATTAAAATATTTTTTATTGTATATTGTAGTTCACTTTAAAAGTTCGTAAGTTCGTAATTCATATTTTTAAAAATACCACAGCTTTTAAAAAAATAAATTGCAAGATATTTTATATAAAAAAAACAAATAGTATGTTTGCCAAAATGCACGAGATGGTATTTTCTTAGATATAAAAAGCATAAAATACATTAATTAAAAAAACTACATTCAATGGGTTAAGGTAAACTTCCAATTTTATTCGATGTAGGTATACGTCTTGACTTGTCTTGTTGTTTGATTGGATTTCTATGAATTTAACTTGTTGACAATCTTATAGCTTTTCATTTTTACAAGGTCTAAGATAGCTCTGGATTTATTTATAATCCAGGAAATCATAGTAAGCCCGGATTCAGATATTGCACAGATTGTTGCAATAGGTGATCGAATATAAATATTTTTAGCCTTGGTATTGTAGTGATAAACTAAGGGCCGGTTTCTTCAATGCGTGTTAAATCTCGAGCTCGTGTCGCTCGGTAATTTACGCGTAAAAAGCGTTTCTTCAAGATGTAGCTCGTGCTACCAGCGGTCAAATCCTAGATTACCGATATCGACCTGCTATAGCTAAATCTCATGCTAATTAGACCTATACTAATCCACGGTGCAGAAACATGGGTTATTACCAAAACTGATGAGGATAGGCTACTTAGGTTCGAGCGGAAGATTCTTAGGAGGATCTTGGGTCCTGTTCAGGAGGCACCAGGACTATTTAGAATTAGACGGAACGATGAGATTTACTCATTATATAAGAGCGTGAACGTAGTGCAGTTTATTAGGGCTTTAACATTAGGTTGGGTTAAAGAGCAGGAGGGATAGTATCGGAAATACTATCCAGCAAGCCTGTGGGTAAGAGGAGGCAGGGTAGACCTAGGCTAAGGTGGGCGGACGAGTTCTATAAGGTAGTTATTAATAACTGGAGGAGCATTAAGTGGAAGATGCTGGTGCGGGAAGCCTTGGTTCATCACTGAACTGGAGTGCTCGTGATGATGATGATAGCTAAATCTCGAGCCCGTGCTATGTTTCCCCCTTCACTCTAGTTTCGTGCGGAAAGCGTCCCTTCGGCTCGAGTTGTCTGTATGCAAGTTCTTCTGAATGCCTGCGATACACACATCGGACCCGGTAGCACACGATTTAACACGGGTTGAAGAAACCAGGCCTGAATGTATTGTAGTAATGAGAGATGAACCCTTATTGTAATAATATAAATATACCTTGATGAGAGTTAGTATGGGATAGAGGTGGTGGTGGTAAAGGCCAAAGAGGGCGGGCAGGAGGACCAGCACCAGCCGCCCCCGCTACAGCTCCTCCGCCTACACCTGTAACAACACATTACACACCCACTTTACACCTCTTTACATCATGTATTATATGTACCACTACTACAATACTACACAACAATCCAAAAGGACATGCAATAATACTATCTATATACTTGGAACAACAATAGAGCAAACAAATTATAATTAACCAGCGACAATATGAAACAAATTTAATTTAAAGTCCAAATAATAATCTTACTATCAAGTATCTGAACATGTCTTAAGTTACTTGTAAATGGGTTTTTATTTTTTTCCCATTCTTTCTATAATTAAATACTATTACTCATGTCAAATTTAAATAAAACATTCTCATGTTAGTAATAGGTAAAATGATTTATACACTCTGTACACCTAAGTCTATTTCCAAAGATGTATTGTTCTATCAATCAATATAAAAACTTTATGCATAATAAAGAAATTGTCTTAAGTTCCAGTTAAAAACAGACTGTAGAATAGATGAAATATTATGTGTCGTTCATTATAAACCATGCAAGAAATTAATAAATATTTTTATAAAATTTAATAAGCATCCAAGTTTACGACTTGCTCTTTAAAATATGCAAGTAATTTTGATGTCGTTCAGAAACTATTTTTTTAAAATTATTAATTATTTGTTTTTATACTGAGATATATAATTCACGTTACGACGTCACGAAGTTATTCACTACTTTTACGTTGAATACGTTGATTTCAATAATGCCATATATTATTAATACAAATAGACAGTTTACAAGTACTTATTATACTATTAAATATTTTGGTGCAAAAATATGAGCTTTGGCTTTCATTTAATGTGCAAACGAGTTAAATCATTATTTCCGGGATTATTTTAATTGAATACACTTTGAGTTGAGTATATTATTAACACTAAAAACTAATGTAACAATTTCCACTATATTAATTCGACTGGTCAATATTTACACATAATATTATTTATTTTGGAGCAAACATATTCTTTTTATTTATTTATTTACGCTCCGAGGAGCTTTTTTTAGAAAGGGTCTTTTTTGAGGGGGTTTTTATACACAACAACGTGTTAATTGTCTGTCAGTGATCTTAACTATTATTAGTTACACAGGTCACCAACAGAGCGGCTCTGCCCGACCGCTCGCCTCAGTATTTACCTTACAATCCAGGAAATCAGAGTATACCTGGATCGAGACGATCGATCGGGATTTTATTAATATTATTCCCGATCTCCCAATTGTAACCCATGACCACAGTATTTGTAGCCACGCGTCTTATCCCCTGAGCTATTACGCTGGTTGATTGGTTATTTTTGCTTTCATTTTTTATTTATTTATAAATTCATATAATTTTATATCATACTGCAGGTCCACTAGAGCATTATGGGGGATCCCAGATCGCAGTGATGATAATGCAGCATTCGTCAGTTAAATATATATTTAATGTACACGTTCATTATTAATATGCCATAGTATGACTATGAAGTTTTCACATAATATATTTATGAATAAGCTTCCTAAACGTATATTTTGTGTTATATTATAATGAAAAAAATCGATTTGATATTAACGATCAAAATGGCTTAAGAGTTAATAAATTTCAAGGTATGGAATAGTAGTAGTAATTTATAGCATTGGTGCCGCTGGAGAAGATAATACGGTGTTTCTGGATTGTAGATTATAAGACGAGTCACAAAAACGGTGGCACCTGGCGCAAAATGGTGTGTAAAAAATTGTAAAACAACAAGCATCCAAGTGTAGAAATAGAAGTGAATCCGTCATCGGGAAAGCGGGTAAAAAGCATTTATTTTCCGCTTGAACGATCGTTGAAGAATATTCCGGATGAATGATCTTGCGCCAGAACAACTCTACCAAATACATACTAAAACTGCCAAAACAGAATTCAATAAAACAGAATGGATCTGTGGAAGGCTTACAAATGACACGCGTGTCTCACTATTCGTAGACTAATCACAAAATAAAGCCTTAATTGGATTCACATTAAAGGATTCCACCAAATCAAGTTTATTATTACATTCCACACTAAGCAGACAGTTAAACTCTTTATTAATAAAAATCGTTGTGATGAAAATATAATTGCAAATTTTAAACAACCCAGATGCCTTTTCTCCCTATACATAAATAAAAATCATAAATTCAAATAAGTATTTTTTTTCTTTAACCCTACACCTGAATTTTTATGTTATTATAAAATACCTCAGGGGTATGGCTACAAAAACCGTAATCATGGGTTTGCATTGAAAAAAATATTTATCTTTATTAATTGATAAATACAGATTAATCGCTATAGCGCATTGGGTTCTGCCTGGATAATTTAGCAAAAAATAAGTATGTGAGTATTTATATTTTGATGCAAACATGTGGGTTTAACTTTTATTTAATGTACACTTTCATAATTGAATTATTTTACCACGCGATTTAAGTGTTGCCATACGATACTAACATCATATAATTAGTCATTAATAATAACCGATGATTCTCAGACTGTCATACTAAATTATTTTATTATTAATAAAACCAATGAGATGTTGTATGTAACATAAGTTATCTTATGTATCGATGAAAGCGAGTAAAACCGTATATTTAACTCAAAATTGGATTTTTTGTAGATGCGTTTTTGTAATAATGTAGTCATGGGTTCGGGTTGAGAAAATAAATATGAATATCGATTATAATATTGCATTAATAATTAATAATACGCATTGTAAAATAAATATTGTGGCGAATATGGTTAGGTATGGTTTGGTCATTCTACATATCGACGGGCTCCGCTAAGACGGCGATGAGTCGAAAAACACAACTTTACAGGACGGCCGAAAAACCGTTTTTTTAAGGTTTTTATTTAATATCTCTTTATTCAAATGTTATATCGTTTCACTTTTTTCGGAAAAACGTGCCCCATTGTGTTACCAACATACGAGTATTTTTTAAATAGGTTATAATGCAATATTTAAAAGGGGGCAAGCTAAAAATTGTTCTTGTAGGGAAGATTTGCTGAGGGTAAGCGCACGGGAAGGCGATACACGGAGTTATCGCTGTCTTCAATGTCCTTCTTGAAATACTTGGAGATGATAAGTCACACACACTACTATGCATCACACTCACACACTCTCATCCTAGCTCCCTCACACACACTACTACACCGACACGCACACACTCACAATATCTATTATACTACTATACCTACTACTACTACTAGCCGATATCACTACTTTACCTGCCTCATTACGAGACACTCGCACATTACTCACACCACTACCTTCAATAAAATAAATAAATATACACAAATACAACCGGTAAATTAGGATAAGCATTAGAATATCTCAAGTGACTAGGTTTCCCAACTGATATTATTTTAAGCATTCATTCCTTGACCACTTCACTGAATATGACCATACTCTATAGTGTTTATAGGAATTGCAGTTTTGTTTGAATATAATACAGATAACAAAATATAATGCTTTTTCTCAAAAAGCAATTCAAATAAAGACAAATGGTAAATATATTCATTCACTCTGTTGAAAAAATGGTTTTATTAGTATACTTTTTCTCATACATTAATATTGAATCGCATGTGACATAATTTTATTAGCTCTTCCTATCATTTTATCATTATAAGTGTCTATCCTCGCTATAGCCGATATGATACCTGTAATACTCACTCAATAATACCAAGTATACAGTTATAAAATCATTTACAATTAATAATTTGTATTTTTAATTAGTTCATACATTACATTTCTCATATACGTAATATACTTGATTATTAATCTCCTTCATCGATTGGGTAAATGATTATATTATTTATGATTATAGTTACTAGTGGTCGATTCCAAAAATTTTTAATCCTTTCGTTTCTCTACTATTTTATGATATTGTCTTTAAATTCTAGATTACTTGCGTTACTGACCTTGTGTCGATAATTTTCCATTTTTTTGTCATCGCTGCTATTTTTACGAGGTGCACTGACTGATATTAATGGGAAAATTTCCGCTATTCATTTTATAGAACTCTTTAAAGTTTTCAAACCACACACTTAATTAACAAAATCACTATTCAATAGTGACTTCTCACAAATAAAACACAAATCTCAAATATTTAAAGTTGTATTACCGTCGCGTCGTCTCATCTTATAGAAATACACAAAAAATAATGTTAATGGCGTTGAAAGTCTAAAGAATACTGAAACTTTTTGAAAAATATCACACAATAATTATAAGAGTGAATAAGCCCTTGAAAAATATCAGGTACTTGAGGGTTTTTGGATTTTAAAAAATCAATGAAAAAAAAAACCATGAAACAAATATCAGTTCAATTAAATATAAAAGTGTTTTTACCAAACCACTTAAACGATGTCCGAGGTATTAAGTGGTAGAATGAATGAATGTATGAATTCTAAGAATGGTTATTTAATTGAAATAATCAGTAAATGAAATAAATATTGATAATTTAAAATGACGATAGTATTTATTGTCATCCGCTTGTTTAGTTGCAGCTAATAATAAACTTCGAAGCCTCTGTGTGATTTATTGAAAAAAATAACTGTTTCTACACATTTTCAGCTTGTTATGTCAAAATACCCTATTTTAATAATAATAGAGAAAAATAGTTATTTAATGAAAAAAAAATGTTTTTTAAACATCTCACATATGTGGGAACATATTTCGTGGCAAGTTTTTAAATAAAAATACAACCGGTAAATTAGGATATTAGTAATATATTTTGTTCACAATACAATAGCCATATGACTTGACCACTTCACTGAATAAGACCATAGGAACTCTTTTCTTATAATACTCACTACTTTATATTATCGTATTTATTGGAATTGCAGTTTTGTTTGAATATAATACAAATAACAGGTATTTCATCATTCTGTTGATTTTGCTGATAAAAACACACCTGTTGGAAATATTTGTAAAACCCAAGAACCACTTATAGTTTTTGGTTTCAAAAGTGTTGATAATCCACCAATATTATTACAAAGCAGGGAGTCTTTGTTTCGACCACTTTTAAAAAATATATAACTTTTATTATTTAATATTATCACTGAAAAATGTGTTTTTTGAAATAATAATATTAAATTATTATTAAAAATGAAATTATTTTTAGTAAAGTAGAGTTTAAACAAGCGATCGTGAAGAAGAAGAAGTATTGCGTCATCCCTGAAATGTTTGAATCTTTTTTGAAATGTGTAATTGTTGGTGAGTATTGTATAAGGCAGGAAGAAAGGGACTGATAGTGATGGTGGTGGGGAGTCATAGCCGTGTCTTATTGGTTACTAATACACACATGATTGTTCACACGTATATGGTGTCGGTGTGCGCAATGAAGACTAAGCTACCTGAAGATATCGCCTACAGTGCTTAGCAAATGAACGACTAAGAAGGCGATGTCTCCGTTCGTATTACTCGAGCGTCAAATTTTTTCTCCCGTGGGCGATAACTCGAAACGTACCCCATAAGAAAAAACCTATCTTTCTCAATTTAAGCACTAGAATCGTGATTTTTTGTAAGAATATGCGCAATAATTAATTAAAGAATAAAATGAGAAAAAGTTAAAAAGGTAATATCCCGAGTCATATTACTCTTAGTCGAGCCCGTCGATATGTAAGTATTTAGGCAGAGTTTCATATTTTTTAATCAAAAAGCAGTGATGTTTAAAAAAGTTTGAGATATATAATAAATTGCTGATTATTTTCACGTATTAGAAGAATTCCATAATAAATATAAATACCTTATTCAGACACTGAAGATGACTTCTTGTTAATAGTTGAAAGCTTTCAGACTAATTCATATCAATAGAATTATCGCATTTCTTAATATTTGAATATCTAAATGTTACGTAAGTATTATTTTCACATATCTTTTCCGTTTTTTTAATGTATTAATTTTTTTTGTTAGTAAATAATAGTCATGAACGAATGAAATTGATAAATGATTTTTTTAATTAGTAAACCTAAAGATGATAGTGGCTTGAAATGTTACTCACTGTTGAAATTATATAACTGTCTTTGTTCTTGTGACTTGTTATGAAGTGTAACACAATATGAAGTCACATAATTATGAATTTACATTCAACGTGTTAACCGGAGAGTTGGAAAATAACGGGTGAACATGATATTTTTATTAAAACCACACATTCTCATTAGGGTGCAGTAAGAAAGCTCATTTCTTTGGTGCACAAAATAATTAGTATTCTTAATTAGAAGAGACGTGCACATATACTGTGGGATTGCAACGACATGTGCATTTTTAAATTAGACACTATTTAAACGAAACTTTGTATTATATATTTAATTTATATTGTTCTTTGTATATACGGAATATAAGGGGTGAAAGGGTAACTGCACTTAATATCCATCACATCAAATATTTGCTGTGCAGAGTCACACTTTTAATATCGCACCTATCTATCCAACCGTTCACATCCGAGATTGTATATATATATATTTAATAAATATAGTGGATGGTGAAAAAGACAGAATTGTATGCTGAACGCGTCTGGATTTGTCACCTCTACAGATGAATCAGTCGTGCGATAATCAAACATATCGACTATAGCATGCATTCAAAGAAATTTACTATTGAAGTATATAAAACAAACATTTATTTATAGTTTTTTAGAGAGGGGTTTTTAGACACAACAACGTGTTAATTGTCTGTCGGTGATCTTAACTATTACAAGTTACACAGGTCACCGATAGAGCGGCTCTGCCCGACTTAATAATACAATAATCGCCTGAGTATTTACGATAATCGCGATATTTACGATAATAACGATAATCGCCTCAGTATTTACCCTACAATACAGGAAATCAGATTAAACCTGTATCAATACGATAGATCGGGATTTCATTAATATTATTCCCGATCTCCCAGTTGTAATAACCGATCAAATCAATTAATTTTTTCCTTGACTTGAGTGGGAATTGAACCCATGACCACAGTATTTGTGGCCACGCTTCTTATCCTTAGAGGTATTACGCTGGCTATTTGAAATATTAATGGATAAAATAATTTATTAAAAATAATTATTGCATTGATTTATTTCTGGAAAAAAACCCGATTCGACAGAATTTTTTTAAAAATTGGAATTTGCATAAAATGTATCAATTTTACTATAAACAAAATTGATTGGAGTTGATGTATTTTTTGTCGTCATTACGTATTTTTTATATACCTACTCACAGTTTAAAAATATGTAAATCCATTAACTTAACACACACAATATAAACAAACGTAATTTTTCAATACGAGTACGAAACACATTAGTGTTGTGTGAAATGCTCGGTGGTGAAAATTTGTACTATTTAATTAATGCAGAATAGGTTATTGATAAGGCAGATATTGTTTACTGTATACATTAGCAATTAAGTGAGGAGACAAAATAGCATTTTGGGTGAAATGTCTGTGTAAATGGTGTGCAACAAACACAAAGCAGGTGTGTTTAATGACTCTTTGTTCGAGATGTGCTTTTACTTGGCTTTGCTTTCGATAACATCTACCAATTGTCTACACTCACTTCATTTATAAAAGACTTTCAACGTTTATATAACACACAAGATAAAAAATAAAACAATCTGTTTTTTTTTTCGCAGACAGGATTACTTCACGATCAGTGATTTAAATCACACATTGTCCATGGTATCCTGATTGTTTTTTATATAAATACATATTTAAAAATTATTTCCTTGCTACATATAAACCCCTGAAACGGAAGGATATATTAAGTTTTAGAAACGGGAAACGAGAAACAATAAGACAATAATTGACGATATGCATTTAGAGAAAATTGTATGCAGGTTACCACAACAGTACTATGCATTTGTTAGACAAAGAACATACTATTACATAATAATAAAATAATATATAAATGTGGTGAACTTAAGATCATTCACACATTAAGTATTTAAAAAAATGGAGTTTATTTCTATACTCGTAATGTCTAATGAAGGTGTGTTTGCTTGTATAAATATTGGTATGGCAAAAGTACTTTTAAGCGGATATTTGGCAAGGGTCACCAGAGGCTTTAACGACGACCCCTTTATTGGTTAATCCAATCCAATCTGAACTACCAAAAAGGGAGTGTATATTATTGAGTACATTTTGCGTTAGTAGCCTATGAAAAATAATTAAATTATTAGATACATACGCATGAATGAAAATTACCACAGAGATTGTCAACATATTTATATAAAAAAACAACTAGAATTCAATACGATTGCAAACAAAGCCTTATATCCTTGTTGTATTAAGGAAGAGAGGAAAAAATCAATTACCTCCCCCACCGATGCGAGAAGCTTCACGAAATCAATCAAATACATCAAAGTACAAAAGAGGCACAAAAGATTTCCGTTTCGGTTTAGGAAATTGTAAGGATGAGGAGAAATTGTGTGGGACGTTTGAGGTGACAGAGACATTCTATAAAATAAATTGATAAGGGTTGAAGATGTCTGATGAAAGGTGGATATATGTAGGTAATCTAGTTAATTCTGTTAATAAAGAAGGCCATACACTCGGTTCATAATGCCATAAAATTGTCAGCATACTCGGCGTGGGTCTGGGGGAACCATAAAGCCTAAAGGGGATGCCAAACTTTCCTCTCCATCCCCTTTAGTCAAAATTTTCAATAAAGGATAATCGCAAAACGTAATTATGTCTAGCGACGAAGAAATTACCGTAAACATGCACCACCTTTTATGATCACTCTCATAATCTTAATTCAATATAACATTATTTGTTTTAATATAAAAATCAACAGAACATCCCCCTAATTTAATACATCACAAATTGATTTATATTTCTCCATACTTAAATTGACGAAAATATGAAATAAGATTTGTCATTTTAGATATTATTCCTTATCTAATATATATGATTCAGTTCTAATTTATATTGTCGAAATCGAATTATATTCTTCATGTTATTTTCCCCTCATATTTTCGTCAATGGTCAGGCTAATAAAGACGTCGGATAGCTGCTGGACTAGACTTCATTGTCAGATTTAATCCCCTGTGCCAGGGTGGATAATAGATTTTTATGTGACACCAAGGGCGACAAATTAATATTGAAGTGGCAGGTGAAGGAGGGCGTTAAAGAAGACAGGAGTTGTCAACATTGTCTCGAATAAATTATTGTGTTTTTTTTGATATGTAAATGACCGGTGTTGAAACGACATGCTATTAATTATTTTTACACGAGGCCGAAGTTGAACAGGCTATTTTTCAACACTTAAGGCGCTTTCAGGTGAGGAGAAAAATTAACAGTGATTACTTACTGCGGTGACTTGACACTCTTCGTGTATATTTCAGACTGACTCTTATATTTTGAATATAAATGGGCCACCTAAACAGTTTATTATGCCAGAGAGCACAGGTATTATATAATTTTATATTAAGAACGAGTATAACCGTAACACTAAAAATAATCGTATTTATTAAACATAATGCCATCGTGATAATCATTTGTCAACCAGCAAAAAATGTTTAGCATGAAAAATTACATTACATACACATTAAAAAATATCCTGATTCAATTCGGCTGAATCTATTTTAAAACGTGTACAATAAATACCAATTTATAACGCTTGTGTTAGGTGCAAATTGTAACAATTAGTTGTCATAATTTGTCAATTTTTCCTAATTTCCAGGACTCATGAATGAACTTTACGTAGTTTGATCAATTTTGCACAATATTTTTTTACTGAAATAAGCTGATACCATCGATATATTAACAGGCCATACAGCTGGATGTTTAAATATCAAGATGACTCAGATTTGTGTAATTGGTCCGCTATCTTGATATTTATATATTCAGTTGTATGATCTGCTAATATATCGGATTACCCAAAAAATTTAAAAAAATTGAATAGACAAAAAAATCTTCACCCTAAAATTTTTCAAATGGGTTTGCGTACCAAAAAACTGTGAAAACTGTGCTTTATGTCAATGACAATTAAATCCAAAAGATTATTAATGCATTAATTTAATAATCAAGAATTGATTTACTGATTTATTTAATTGATA
>JAGTTH010006876.1:0-25552 GCA_022606485.1 Agraylea sexmaculata | reverse complement strand
ATAATATGTATATATAAATAAATGATTTATTATTCCCCTATTTGTGGTTAAAAAGAAGCGAAGTGATAAAGAATATGTTAAACATTAAACATCTCAAGTTGAAAATCTATGATTTTTTAGTAAAAGGCATACATCAATAATTTGGTATATAATACTCTTACTTACAAGGATTTTATAGAATCGTTTATAAATTAATTATATTCCTCATATAAACGGTGTCATTGTGTGTTTTATAAATGTATTGCTTTTATGACATGCAGTCTCTAACAGTGGGTGAAATTTTTAATTATTCATCATACATATATTATCAATTGAGTAATTTAAGAAATAGCCTAAATATTAAAATTATGATATAAATGAATGCATTTGGACGTTCACTTGCATTATTTCACAAATGAAAGTTTACGATATGTACAATTAGGCTGAAAATAGATCATAATAAGACATTTATGATATTTAATGGATTGAGGATGTTGTATAATAAAGCCTTTTGTTGAGGCATTGCAATTATCGCTATGTCGACATTGTCGGCCAGTGTTGCCATTAGTACAAATCGATTAAATAGTCAATATTATGATAGTTAAATAATCATTTTCAAGGGAATATGTATTTCAATTATTAATTACAAGAATGCATAATCAATTATATGTTATTCACGAACGTTATATTATTAATGCATATATTTTTTATAAGCGATTACATTATGTTGCATTTTGCATAACACATTCTCTTTATACATTTTTTGTGTTAAATTTGGTATAACGCTCAGTGATAAATTATATCAACAGGAAATAGAATATGTATATGTATAGCATAAATTAATTATTTTTTATTATTATAAAAAAATAATTATTTCAGTGTTTGGATCTCCCGTTAGAGGCAGACATATTTCGTTTCATTCGTGTAATTTTTAAAATTCTTTTTTATGATTATCAACAACTTGTTAATTAATTAAGAAGGTATATTTTAAAGACATTAAATTCATGTGAGGATAATACATTTATCTTTTTACATATAATTAATAAGATGGTTTAGATTATCATTTGACGTATGATTGAATATTAAAATTTAATAATATTGAAATAATCCATTGTGTATAAGGCAATATTTATATATTTATATTATATATATATATATATATATATATATATATATATATATATATATATATATATATATATATATATATATATATAAATGAACGCTTAAAATAGTTCTTACACAAAATATATTTGTACCCTTAAATTTAATTTAATTACCTGTCTGAATATAAATCTTATAAATTGCGTCGTTTTTTATTGAAAATAATTTATATAATTAATAAGATTAACGTTTATTAAATTGAAATATTACTAAAAAATTGATTATATTGTTTTAATAATCGTTTGATGCACAAATCGGTATAACAAGGTCATTCATTTTTCAGGTTATTATTTAATTTATACATTAATAAATGTGGTATTTTTTATATTTTGTGGTTTTTCCAGCTAGCCCATTATGCCTTGTGTTTATTGAAAAATAGTTTTATCGAATGAGGTGCTGTTTTTTTTATCATTTTAATTGTAAATTGTATATCATCCTATGTTCATTGACTCGGTGTCCTTAGAATGTCCTCTCGAATAAAATAGTGATCTGCATTCACATATGATTTAAAAATACGACTTGAGAATAATAATGTTATTTTTTTGATTTCAGATATAAACCTTCGAGTAGTTCTACAGAGTAAATGTTGATGGAAAAATGAGAAAGTGACTTGTATACTTGGTGAAATTCGTCATACGTACTTGTGACGGTTATTTTGATTATAAGATTATCTTTATCAAGAGTATCAAGATGGCGACAAGCTTAGGAAGAATGTCTTCAGTGTTGTTTGTACTATTTGCTGTGATATCAATGACATGTGTGGAGGCTTTAGAAAATGGATTAGCTTTGACTCCACCCATGGGATGGTTGGCTTGGGAAAGGTTCAGGTGTAATACAGATTGCAAGAATGACCCGGATAATTGCATCAGGTGAGAACATTTTCAAAATAATTTCCTTTAGAATATTGTTGATAATTTTTCAATAAATAATTTTAACAACACTGTTTAACACATTGAATATATAAAATACTTTGCATAAAATTACATTGCAATAAAACAACGTATAATTTGAACCCAATAATTTAACCGGCGTAATAGCTCAAGGAATAAGGCGCGTGGCTACAGTATTTGTATTGGTCATTGGCTCAAATCCCGCTTATTACGACTGGAAGATCGATAATATTATTAATAAAATCCCCATCGATCATCTTGATCCAGGTTAACTCAAATTTCCTGTATTGTAGTAAAATACTGATTATTAATTAGGTGACCTGTGTAACTAGTAATAGTTAATATCACTGACAGACAATTAACACGTTGTTGTGTATAAAAAACCTTTACAAAAAGCCCCTTCGATCAATATATAAATGTGATACAAACAGATAAACCTTTTAGATATTATAATTCAATATCAATAATAAAGTGCGTTAAAAACTGAAATTATTATTATTTATTGAATATTTTATAGCCACCCTCAATTATCTTACTACTAGTAGTAGTAGTAACTAATTTTGTTGTTTTGAGTGTGGCAACGGACCGGGCCAACTCTAAATGGAAATAGTGCGTCGCGTGTAGATTTTTTGTATAAATATAATAATATGTTATTAAATTGATAATATATGTATATATATATATATATATATATATATATATATATATATATATATATATATATATATATATATATATATATATATATATATATATATATATATATATATATATATATATATATATATATATATATATATATATATATATATATATATAAATTTATTATTACGATATTTTCATATTAATTTATTGATTTTTTAACTCATTTGTATTTTGCCGTTTATTTTTAATATCTAACATGTGTGATTTACATATGTGTTAATAATTAGTAACTAATGGGTAGAACAAGTATAATAAAATAAGGTAAATTCACCTTAATAAATTTTATAATTTGTATTAAATGCACAGAAAATATATCCTTGATTTTTTTCAATATATAAACATCATTCTAATTCAAATCGAAACTATGAATCATGCATGTGATGGAATAAAATCCTAACATTTTCTTTTGCTTTAAGTGTTACGACATTTATGTGTATAATATATGGTATTTGCTATGTAAATAAATGGTCATTTTTAATACCCAAATGTCAAGTGAAATGTATAAAATGGACACACATCCGCTATTTTATTACTTAAACATATACAGTCCGTTGCTAATTTAAATACATATTAAGTGTCTTTATTAAAATTAAATTTGGGTCAATTTAAAAAAATCACAGACCTGAATTAATTTACATCCAATCTCTTCGCACGTTTACAAAAAAAAACTTTTGGTACAAGGTTAATTAATTTGATTTTTTTCTCTCATATTTGGTAAATCTTGTAGTCACCAACCATGACAAGTATATACTGCGATTTTTTTAAAGTCCGGTGGGAAATCATACATATAATAAATTGTTGAAATTGGAAATTGTAGAGAATAGGTGAAATATTTTAAATGTATAATTCAAACTATTAAATTTGTGATGAAAACTCATATGATCCGAACAGATCAAATCTTTTGAAGCATTTCAATCAATTAAGTCTATCAGATTCGATGCTATCAAATCGAAGAGCTACAAAAAATGAAGATCTTGAATTGGATGGATGGACATGGATATTTCAGTGAGATCAAATTTTAATACAAATAAAATGTTTGAATTTTATAATTTATTAAGTATATTTTAATATGTGGTTCTACAAGTGGGTTTTTTGTATTTCTCCCATTCCTCTTATGTGATGATGAATTAAATATTTTAATTACCAATAGATGTACTCTGTATTAAAATTAGTAAGAGACTCTATAAATATTCTAACATTTACTCATATTTTATCAAAACAATATATGTAAATTATATTTAATAAAGGAATTGTATAATAATATATCCTCTTTGGGTATGATTCTTTGTGACTTAATGGAGTATTTTATTTTTTTCTAGTGATCGTCTGTTCAGGACAATGGCTGACCTGCTGGTTTCCGAAGGATATGCACGAGCAGGATATGAATACATTAATGTTGATGATTGTTGGTTGGAGAAGGAAAGAGATGCTTATGGCCAATTAGTTCCTGATAGAACAAGATTTCCATATGGAATGAGAAGTCTCGCTGACTATGTGAGTGAATTTAATACCTTATTTGTTATATATTTACGTTTCTTTTATCTTTTATCTCACCTTTATAAATAATATATATATACACACACACACATATATATATATATATATATATATATATATATATATATATTATATATATATATATATATATATATATATATATACATACTGTTTATCTGTCACTTATCGATTTTTATTTTCCTTATTTTAAATAACATTACACCGTCTTTCACTTAATATAGAAAAGAGCGTAAAAGTTTTAATCAATAAATATATTCAAGTACAAATAATATGTCACTGTATAAAAAATTACATGAATATTACGGATGTTTTTGTAAGAAAAATCTTAATGCTTTCGAGTGTTAGATTATCAAACGTGTAAGATTTTAGGGACAACAGTGTTTCAGGTGGCCACAGCCCGCGTATGTGTGCAGTATTTGTATATTATGCGCATGAGGTAGTGAAGACCACAGTTTCATAAATTCATCATTAGATAAATAAATAAATAAATACAAGACATCTATGGTAGCAATTAAAAATAGGATTTATACTATAGCCAGAACTCTCAGAAAACTTGTTTTGTATTTATTTTTTGAGACAATATTCCAACAAGTTTAACACATAACCGGACTGACACGCTTTTTGTAAAAGGATTATCATAGAAATGGAAAGCTAATGTGGAAAGCCAACCTTGGCTTTATAATTTATATACATTTTCTTATATTGAATCAATGCAAATCTCCATTTTGTATCATTGAATTATTATAAAGACTAATTGTGAATAAATTTTTTATAAATTCAATATTAAGACTATATTTTTAAATGTGATAATCATAGGGTCACGGGTTAAATTGCTCCAGAAATATAATAAAATATGCTGGTACATTGAAAATAATATGAATAAAATCCCTAGATTGTATTGAATACACGTATTTAATCAAAATAAATTCAGTGCTAAGGAATTTAAAAAAAAACAGATTGAAAAATAATATGAAAAGACGATAACCTTAGTATATGAAAATTTTTATAATTATTGAAAAAAAGTTAAAATTCGTTTGTTACACAAGAAAAGAACAAAGCTTTAATAAATAGGTTTATTTAAAAATTAAATTTGTCGCAATCTTTTGGATTTTATATAAAGCGGAATTTTTCTTTCACCAACTTTTGATTTCTACTCGGCTCATATATTATATAGATTATAGTTTTGCTCCACATTCACATAAGTATCGTAAAACAGGTTTACTATGATGCCAGTTACGGTTATATAAATGAACCGTGTAAGATTGTATTGGATTATTATGAATGATAAAAGTAAAACTTTACTTTCTTAACAACAAAGTATGTACATACATACGAAGACAATTAAAAACACATTAATTTTAAGAGAGTGTTAATTAATTATTGTACTGTGGTACGACTATCATATTTCTAGCTATTAATCACGCCCCTATCTCAGAATGGAATTTGAATTATTTTGGACACCTTTTGGTTATTTTGCGGAAATAGTTTTGTTTTTTTTTGCATTTTGAGTGTCTTAAAGCAAGTGCGACAAAATGGCTGCTGCGCGTCGCTTTCACTTGTCAAACCTGCCACGCGTGATCAAACTCTTCGCATTCCGATTTTTATTATTATAAATATTAACAAATATATAGTAAAATAACAATAAAACGAGTATGTACTTATATTCAGTATTGTTATTCAATAGTAGTGGGATTTTATTGAAAAATTCTACTACATAATGATAATGTGTATGAGAATATTGCTCAAGCGGGTTGTTTGTATTTATTATTAAAATCTACTTTCAATACACATAATGTCTCAAAAAATAAATAATTGTTAATAATAATACACATCGATGGGTCAGTAACACATTAACGTCATAAAAATATCCACAAAGAATGAAATATATAGTTTTAACCGTTATCATCGATAATATTCTATCACATATCATGAACAATATATTAAAAACTAATATAGAATATTATTATTGAATGTGTACATTAAATAAAAGCCAAACCTATATATTAAGAAACACTAATATTTGAATTATATTAATTTTCTTCTCTCATTGAAAATTGTCAGTTTGTAGGTATGTTTTTGTGATAATAAAAATAAAATTGAAAATAAATAGGTATTAGAAAAGGCAACGTACAATTTTATAATTTATAAATGTTTATTTAATATTTATAAAAATCTGTATTTTTTTAGTATTCAATGATATTATATGCATAAATACAAATCGATATTATCTATAGTAATTATCATCGTCGATGTTGCATCATTGTTCAGGGATTAACTTTGAATTAAATTATAAGCTTCCTTCATTCATTAAACTCTTAAGGAATTCTAGTAAATAGCACTAAACTAAATTTCTATTTATCTCGGCTTAAAATATAATAATTGATAATTTTTCTTAATGACAGCCCTTTAGTCACGCTCCATTTTACGAGCTTTATAGTTTTTAAAGCCAACCTAGATATTTATCGTTTAAGACCGCTGAAAAACTATCGAGACATTTTAATCCGAACATAATATCTTATATTGTACACTTCCGTCGCATTGTCGAGAAAGTGTCACACAATGGTGTTTTGATCGTTTCTTCTTTATTATTATGTTCTTTGAAATTGAAACATCGCATTATGCACTTTGATAGAATATAATAAATATGATCACCAGACCGTATAATTCATATGTTCGTATTACGGAAACAAAGAATATTTTATTCCCCTCCAGTGATTATTCCTATGATATACACTAATTCGATATTTTAATCATAAATTCATTTATATGGTGTTTTATTATCATATCTTGACTTCATTATCGCCTCATTATATACATATTACCATCCAGGAAACTAGAGTAAACCTCAAGCGAGACGATCGATTGGAATTTCTTGTTGTCTTGGTTGTGAATCATTTGGTTATTTATAATGAATCGAATTAATTTTAGTTTTTTTAATTGAAAAAGTTTTTGAACTACACCTAGATACAAAATTAATGGGTTGGAAGACTTGTTGTAGGTCACATTTTTTTCATAACTTTTCAAAAGTTAATTAAAAGCATAGTTAGCCAAATGCAGTTTTGCCATTTTGTTAACATTTAATGCTACTTTCGTCACTTTTACCACATTTTTCTCTATTCAACTAGATTAGGGATTATTGATTGAAATGATGAAAGACAACTAATCAAAAATTTCATAAAAAGAAGTGCCATAATTTTTTAAACTCGCTATATTCTAGAAAATAAACTGTACGTCCCAAAAGCGCAAAAAATAAAAGATACATCCTATAAGATTTCATATTATAATTTTTTTTTAATTTCAGTTTTCATTTAATAGCCCAATGATATTCTACTGTCATTTAAGTATAAATATTATCATTTTTTACCAACCTATTATTAATTAGAGTATTGAAACATTGGATTTAATAAATATTGGGACTATCCAAATAAATCAAGCATTAAAAATATACGTAATTTCGTTAATTTTCTGAATTTGGTTACATATAAAAAATAAAAATGTCTTTTTTGTCATGGTAAGGCTTTATGTATATTAGTCTCACGGTAAAATTATATTATACCAATTGCAGTCGTTTCTGGTAAGTTAGTTCTTCTGAAAATATACAAAATTATTTTTAATATAACATATCCCCCGAGATATTAAGCGAGAGTTATTTGAGAGACGCGTGTTTGATAATAAAATGTTTGTATGAGTTCATTCCACGTCACGGATGATAATAATGTGGTACAAAGTGGTACACAATACAATGAATAATTAATTATAATACTATCATCATAAATACAATCTAATGAAAAGTGAGCTTGATCATTTCCCTGCTTTGTTAGTTCATTGAAAAATAAGACAACTATTTTATTATCATTTCCACGCGGACGTTTCCCGGTTCACGTATTTTCTTATGTATATTCATAAAATAAATTATATTATTATCTTGTTATGGATATTGAATGTATGGTATAATTTTAACATTCAATAAAGTAAATATTCGACGAATCATTAATGATTATCTTACAGTCATTAGGTCTTACCTTTCATGAAAATAAACAAATTTTATACAGATTTAAGTTTATTCATATTTGCAGTAGCATAAAGAAAAGCTACAAATAAGCTTATTTTAATGATATAATAGCAATGAGCTATGTATATATATATATATATATATATATACATATATATATATACATATATATATATACATATATTTATATATACAGGTGGCAATAATACTTAAAAAATCGTCAAAAACTTGGGAGACAAAGATGAATTTAGTCACCATAGATTTCGTATAACTGACTGATTGTACGCTCGTACTGTTTATGTGTCACTTATCGATTTTTCTTTTAACATTATACCGTCTTTCACATAATATAAAAAAGAGCGTAAAATTTTTAAACAATAAATATATTCAAGTACAAATAATATGTCACTGTATAAAAATTACATGAATATTACGGATGTTTTTGTAAGAAAAATCTTAATGCTTTCGAGTGTCAGATTTTAGGGACTACAGTGTTTTAGGTGGCCACGGTCCGCGTATCTTTGAAGTATATGTATATTATGCGCATGTGGTAGTGAAGACCACAGTTTCATAGATTCATCACATATATTTTTTATTATGTTATGTTACATTGTTAAACAATTTGTATTAAATTTCATAATACAACCTAAGGAATGAATAAACAATATTATTACTATCAGTTGACGACTAGATAACCTTAGTATTTATTGGTCGTTCACACTTACTAAGATTATTAAACAATTTATCATTGAGTAGGTCAAAGTTGAAACTGGAAAATAACCATTTATTATCTCTATTTTAAATAAATCATATTAAATAATCAGATAAAATAGACTACATATACAAGGTATTCTTATATTATTCTAATAAATTATAATATACCTTTTCGAGTTAATTAATGTAAATTATTAATTCCAAGAAAAATCACTTTTCAGGAATATTTTAATTTAAGAATTAATCAATTTTATTAAGGGGGGTTTTGTGGGATTCACTCATTAAATTATGAAACATTTATTTAAATATCACATCATTAAAGGGATTGTTTATTTTAGCATTAAAAATTAACTTTGAAAAATAGTAACCATCTTCGATTTGTTTGTTACTAATAAAAATTCCATATATAAGGTATTTGTTACAAAAACAACCGACGCGCCTGAATATAGGCAAAAGTATTTTTTTATTCAATGAAGAAGATTAAATTTAATGTACTTTTTGGCTAATGACTCAATGATTTTTCATATAAAATTCCCATTTACGAATTAGTTTTTCTGAAATCGTTTTTAAGGGCAATGAAATTGATGTGGAAAAAAATTGTTGTAGCTGTCGAGAATTTTATATAAATCACGCGAACATTTTTATAATTGCAATACAATTAACGCATTTGTCACATTCTGAATGCTTCAGTGACAGTAGATTTATTTTTAATATTATTCATAATACCACTTTCGCAACTCAAATATTACGAATATATGTTTAAAATGTCTCGTAATTGACACATAATACTTACTATTGCGTGTTGATATCCATTCTGTATATCGAGATATTGTATCTATTTATATAATGCGTGTTTTATAATAAACCAATTATAATTTAAATAATAAATTCATCCGAGAGCTTAAGGATATTTATACATTATTTTAAATGTTTTTATTTTAGTATTTTTAACAAAAAAAATCCTCCTGCAGGTTTTTCAGTTCACATTTGAACCTTTTCAATTTAAATTCAATTCAATTAGAGTTTAAAATAAAGAATTTTAACAGGTTTAGACAATCGACAATATCAATCGAATTTATTCATATTTATAAGTTTTTTTGTCCACAACCTAATATACTTTATTTTTATAGGTCCACTCCAAAGGATTGAAATTTGGAATTTACGAAGATTACGGTAATTTCACTTGTGCAGGTTATCCAGGTGTTATCGGCCATCTATCGACAGGTAAATAAATGTTTTCACCGTATTACTAACAAAATAATATTAAATTAATTATTAAATATTCAGATGCTGCTACGTTTGCGTCTTGGGATGTCGATTACGTTAAACTGGATGGTTGTTATGCTCTCCCACAGGATATGGATCAAGGGTATCCAGAATTCGGGAGACATCTCAACAGTACTGGAAGAGCTATGATTTATTCCTGCAGTTGGCCTGTCTATCAAATATACGCAGGAATGCAGGTTTATATTAAAAAATATATATATGTTAAATTCATATTTTATAATTTTTAATCGGTTTGATTCCAGCCTAATTTCTCTTCAATCATCCAACACTGTAATTTGTGGCGTAATTTCGATGACATTCAAGATTCTTGGGCTTCTGTCGAATCTATCATTGATTATTATGGAAATCATCAAGACGTCATCGTTCCTAATGCTGGACCCGGTCATTGGAATGATCCTGACATGGTGATAATTTAATATAATTAAAACTTCCCATAACGATTTAGAATCTTACCTCTTATATTATAAACACTCGTTAATGGTTTCTTAGACGTACGTAGATTAAACGTAAACGTAAGTACGATAGAAGAGTTACTTAGCTACACCTATGATCGGTTTTTTGTTATTTAATGTCTCGTATGAGCCTCGGGCGAGGCATTAATTAACAAAAAACCGATCAAAAATACAGCAAAGCAACCCTACTACCGTTTTTACGGTGTACGTTAACGGCAACGTCTAGGAAACCCAAGCATAAAGAAATGGATTCCCAGGCATACGTCACCGTAAATACGATAATGGAGTTACTTAGCTACACCTATGATAAGTTTTTTGTTATTTAATGTCTCGTATGAGCCTCGGGCGAGGCACTAATTAACAAAAAACCGATCAAAAATACAGTAAAGCAACTCTGTCTTTACGGTATACGTTTACGGCGACGTACGTCTAGGAAACCTAAAATAAGCAAACAATTTTTCCACTAAAACTATCATTCTTAAAAGAATTAACATTCCTTTATAAATAATTTAAGGAGCTTTTTTTGATTGTTATATTAATCCCCCGTTATGATAAGTACATCTTTTTATATAATTTATTAATATGAATGTTATTTTTAGTTGATTATTGGCAATTTTGGTCTTTCTTACGAACAAAGTAAGACTCAAATGGCCATCTGGGCAATTCTAGCCGCTCCACTTTTGATGAGTGTTGATTTAAGGACAATTAGACCGGAATACAAGGCAATTTTACTCAATAGAAAGATCATCGCCGTAGATCAAGATCCCCTTGGTATCCAAGGCAGGAGAATTTACAAAGTATATTTAATTTTGTTTGTTCAATATTATCCAAATATTTTTTATTAATCACATTGATTTATTTCAGCATCGCGGTATTGAAATCTGGTCAAGACCTATTACTCCCGTTTACCAAACCTACTATTCCTATGCTGTCGCTTTTGTAAATCGTAGAACTGATGGAACTCCTTCAGATGTTGCCGTAACTCTCAGGGAATTGGGTTTGACTAATCCCACCGGTTATAGAGTTGAAGTAAGTTTGTTACGAACAAGTTACACTGCAATTATGGAATTTATATATATTTTATTTTGATTATTTCAGGACTTGTACGAAGATGTTGACTATGGAGTGTTGTCACCTCAGACTAAAATCAAAGTGAAAGTCAATCCTTCAGGTAGCTTGTATTTCATTCTTGTAATTGAAAATCTTTTCACAACAGCAAATTTAATCAAGCTTTTCTTATAAATATCTCTTGATTACTAAATAATCCAAAGTAGTAAAATTTATTTAAATGCAATAATACTTTATTAATTGTATTTACCACAGGCACTGATTTTTCTTAATAGATTATTTATATTCGACAAAAAATAATAAATGAATATTATTAGACCTATAATATGATACATAAGGATGTACGTATAGTATATTTGAATATAAAAATTATTCCATAATATAAATATTATATGTAATTAATTATTAAAATATCATAAAATTTAACCCAATATATTAAAAATCGCATAAAGTAAATCTAAATCAAAATAACAAACCTATATAAAAACAATTGAAAAAATAAACTAGCATTTTATAAAAATATACATATTAACCAGAAAAATAAATTAGAAACGAAGGTCTGTGAGTAAGGTTTTTGTTAGTCAATGATCTTATGAGGCAAATATTAAGGGAAAATATTTTTTACTATTTCTAAAAAATGGATTTGGGAGTATTTGATTCTGAGCTACTAAATTATTAAACAGCATAAAAAATAATCTCTTAATAAAAGATTAATTCATTTAAATGTTGCCGACTGACATTTTACTTAAATAAAAGATCATCTCAGTAAAGACAAAGTTACCTTTGTTATATATATTTAGTTATGTTTCAGTATTCATAATTATTTTTATATTATTTCAGGTGTTGTGATATTGAGAGCTGATGCCCAACCTGCTTTCCAGTACAGGGGTACTTCTTCAAGAACTCCATACGATCCCATCAATGATGTCTTCCGACTAGCAAATAAATAAATCTTCTTATTTAAATAAGTCTTCTAAAAATTATCAACATAATAATGTCAATTTTTTCATTTTCCGATCCATCGATTCTATTTTTTTCGTACCCGGTGAACGCATATCTAATTATCACCCTTAATTAATTTAATATTGTTAGTTTTCCGTATGAGATGCATGCGATCTTCGGAAATGCCATAGAGAAAAATCGATAAAATTATAGTTTTTACTGTGCGTGTGTAAATATTATAGATTATAGTATATAATTCAAGTTTATTGTAGATTTTTATAGTATGACGTTTAAGGGATTATTTAAATGTGCTATGTTTAAATTGTATGTGATACTATCTCATACGTTTTAGTGTAGTTCCTTGGGATTTACATGATAAATTATGACAATTATTATTATATGTTAAGGATTTATTATCTATAGCGTATATGCGTTTGTTATATTTTATAGGGAATAATCGAAAGTGTGAGTAATTTGTGTGTATTGATAGAAAATACCCTTTTTGTATGTTTGGCCATTGTAAATGAAATATTTAAACATGAATATTGTATTTCAAAGAAAACTAAACGATCAAGTTACCCACTGAAAACAATTTTTTATTTATCTACCTCCAATCCTGATTTTCTATATAAGTATGGGCCGATTCTTCAAACAGCGAGCTATGTAACTCTCAAGTCATTCTTTCATTGTTGTACATTTTAATTTCAAAATCAAGATTTACGTAACTCACTGTTTGAAGAAATTTACCCTAAAAATGCTCTAAATTATAAATTAAAAGTATAATAAATTCTGAAGAGATTGTTCCAGTCAAGTTATAAAAATAATAGTCACTTTTACAAAAATTCAATATAGAAGATATAGAGGTAATTTATTATTTTGATAAACTGTTCATTAATGTTTATTTTTAGTGATTGATTAAAAATATTGTGAAAAAATGAATAATTTTTTTTCACAAATGTGTATTACATCTATGTAGGTATATTTTAATACTTGAATAGGTTTAACGAATTAAACCAAATAAAACAATTTTATATATATATTCAAAACAAAGTGAAATTTTTCATTGAAACTAAATATACAAATGCGTATTTGTAAGTAAAACCACTCAAATATTGCAATCACTACTAGATATACTTTCAAAATATTAAAAAGTTTTTCAAACTTTCCATGTTGTGGGTTTACTTTCACGAATTTGCCAATACTTTGCTTATATAAAGGGATATTTTGGCCTAGCATGTTTAATTTGGCATCGTATATCAAATAAGCAGGAACACGATGAAACAGGTATTATTTTTAAATTTAATTAAATAAGATTCAGGTGTGTGAGGATAGTAAAAATATTATTTGTATTTCAGGGTTACTTTGCGGTGTATATTTGCGTTTTAGTTGTATCACAATGCAACTGCAAAAGCGTGATAAATTATTTTCCCAACGAAGTAAATGAAGTAAAAGGACCCAAGCCTACAGACGATCCTATGAATGTGGCTGTTGAAAAACAGAGTATTTCTGAAGCAGTAAATGTTATTTCGAATGGAGTTCAAAGTGTGCTTTCGTCACCGACAGTACAAAGCATCCTCTCTAATATTACAGTACAGAATGTCCTTACAGATCCTTTAGTTCAGAATGTATTGAGCAATGAGAATGTGCAATATGTACTATCAAATCCGATAATACAGAGTATGATATTGAATCCGGCATTCCAAGGATTGTCGCTTCAGACAATTATAAGTTCAATTGCACCTATATCTGCTCAAGCTACGGTCAGTCTACCTGTGACTTCTCCGCCGCCCCCTTCTACAACAAAGATGACATCGCCGCCCCCGACAGTCGCCCCCCCGACTACAACATCCACAACAGCCTTGCCTCAAATGCAACCCACAAGAAACCAACAAAATACACCACCAAGACCCATGAACAGTAATGCCCTGGTTACTACCGTGCTCAATGGATTAGGTATGAATACTCTTTGTTTCTTATATTTGTAGAGCAAATGCCAAACTTTAAATATGCCCAGATTACCTACCAATTGATTATGATATCAAAAATAGTACAGCCACTTAATTATTCTATGGGCTTGTCTAAAGCTTGAAATTTGCCATACAAAGTAGTAGAAGTCAAATTTTATATTTATTCCCAATACATTATTCCAACTAACATATACTTAAAACAAAAAAAACCTTAAGGTGTATTAAATAAAATAGAATTTATACTTTGTTCTATAAATGTCACTTGCTTAGTATGTGAGACGTGTTTATTATGGATTTGTCATACCACAAAACATTAATATTAGTATATTATGATATCACTAATCATAGTGTGTGCGTGTGATGCGTGTGTATGTACACCAATATATTAAGATCTATTCATACACACACGACTCAATAAAACACTCTTATATTGAATACAAGAATAGTGTATAAAATCATGACATTTTCCCTTCAAACAAATAGTATAAAATTCATTAGACTAGATTCACTTTGACTTTATTAACTCTTTTTAATTAATCACATATTATTATTTTTTTTTTTTTTTTAGATGATATAATCAACATTCTGGAGTCTCAAATAAGAAGATCGCAATACTATCGAAGGCGTCAACAATAATTTGAAACAATTTATAATATTTATTTTTTAACTTTAAGGCAATGAATAAATTATTTACGACCATACCATTAGACTTTTATTATAAAAAAAAATTTCATATATACCGTAAGGGGCGATAAAAACTTTACTGTTTTAATATTCTACAAGTGTGTTAATGTGACAATTTATTTGTAACCTTTGATTGTGAAATGAAAGTTACTATAACGAAAAAAAATCACATGAAAATATTATAACTCTTCAATTGTGACCGATATTTGTGACTATAAATATTCTAATCGAAAGGTTTCTCAATAAAAAACTATCAAATTTTCATTACAAATTAAAATTATCCAGTTCTTTGTTGTTGACAGTTTTCGACCTTGTCTCAATTCCCCTTTGGCATTTTATTGTAGTTTATGAAGTAACGTAAAAAACAATTAACAAAAAAACGATTGTACGAATAATGCAAATAAAAATTTAAAATCCGTTGTATGACACACATCACTATTTATTTGCTTTTTTGCGTTATTTGTGCAAAAAAATAACTCGATGATTTAATAGTACTCCTGTGTCGATGAGCTTGAAGACCAGTTTTCATTTGTCTTTTGCCAAATACACTCATCCTTTAACGATTGACTGAAAATATATCAAAGGTAAATGAAATATAACTTAAATTTTCTTAAATTTTATAGAATATTTACGTCTTGATACTTGTACAAGGTTGATTTTATCCATTACAAAATTTCATGAATGTGTAGAGTAAATGTCAAGCTTATTAATAATGTTAAATGTTATTGAAACATTGTATGATAATGCATTTTTGCGGTGTGACCAATTATGGTCTTAGAAATTACGCTTCTCAAATTTGGCTTAGGATTTCATTTCTAGAGTTCTGAATTTAAGATGAAATAGTACATAACAATTAGATGAAATATAAAAATGTGTGTTTTTAATTTTCAATTAGTGTTTTCTAGGAAATATAGATGCTCAAGAGCACGAAATTAAACACATTTAATTGGTTAAATATTTGAATAGAATTAAACGTAAGATAATTAAAAAGAATAACGGGTTATACGTCAAAATATTCGTATAAGGAATAAAAATCTTCTTCAAATTTTCAACAATTGAAATGATGAATGAGAATGCTCACTATCTTTTTTTTGTGACAAATATGCTTTTTATTATTTCAGGTATTCGACGTAACTGAAAATGATTGCGATTGTTACAAAATCGGAATGAATCGGGATTTCACCAAAGTTTCTTTTTTGTTCATTCTCACGCAACAAGTTTGAATTGTCGGTCGACATTTTTTGGTATTGTAATGAAGAAGCTCTCGAATTTATAATATCTGCATTGTAGCTTTCAAAATGCAGTTTTTAAGTGCGATTTTATTGCTGAGTCTCATAGCAGTCGGTTCTTCAATATCCGTGTGGAAAACAAACTATCAAAATGTCTCTAATTTCGGCTTGACATATCCAGATGAAAATCAATTGCAAAATATTAGAAAATCCAGAGCTTTATATGCTGTGGAAAAAGACGATGAAGCGTTTCAAAGAACTGCAGTGAGGGTGCTTTCTAATATTTTCTCAGAGGGTACATTGAATAATAGAAGGGGTAGAAGTAGAATATTTGGTGAACGAAAAGGAAAACAAGTCGACATTACTAAGTCTAATCCCTTCGTCACTGTTTTTGTGGATATATTAAGTAAGTAGTAATATAATGTATTTAAAATTAAAAAATTTTTTAAAAATACTTCTCATATTTCAGTGAATTACATTCAGCCGATGATCGATCAAAATGGGATAAAATTTTCAGCAATGGTGAAGCCGGTTTTAGTATATATTTCCACTGTAATGTTAAGCAGTGGATTAAATCTAGTCAAAACTCTTATGCTACCAGATGATACAGGGTAAATTATAAATATATATATATAATTAATGCATGATCGTTAAAATATATTAGTCATATTGATATTTCAGAGAATTGAAAATACTTAATTCGACAAGTGTATCGGAAAAACCACATGCCATTTATCCAGTTATTATACCCGGCTTTGGTTCTTATATTTTGATATCTGATTTTGGTGCATTTTACGCTTTAAATAATACTTCCGACAGTGGCATTAATTTACAACAGATATTGAATTCAACAATGGGAAGTTCAACTTCTTCTACCAGTACAGATACAGTTTCTGCAAGTTCGAGGGAATCAAATGAATATACGACAAAAGAACCCGATAAAACACTGAATGAAGTTTCGCAATCGACTTTCAAACCAATAAATAATGATAAAGTTATCATAAAAGATGAAAATCAAAGCGACTTTTTAGTTATTACTGATAAGAATGAAGAAAATGAAAGCGAAAATACTACTGAGAAGAAATATAAAGAAATTGACATGGTCAACGATGAGACAACGAAAAAAACAGAATCTGAAGAAAGTTTATGGAGCAAAGATGTCGACGACATAGTTTCCGATAGCATTAAACAAATAGTTGGAAACAGAACATCACTCAGCGCGCAAAAGAAGAAAATGCTTCTAAATATAATTAATAAGTTAGAACATGAAATAATAAATTTATAAGATTTTTTTCATATATTGAAAGTGTCCCAGTTCGTAAATAAATACAAATTTGGAAAATATTGAAGGTTTTTTTTATTCCAATAAAAATACGATTGTGCAATGAATATATATTTTCTAGTACGGCAACACTGGCGTGCTCAGTTGTCAAGTTAGCCGAAGAAGTTAGGGCTTGTCCATGTCATTGTTGGCCTGATATTGCATTTAGGTGACTTTTAACATGTGTATAATTCTAATAATACTTCAAACTAACCTTGCGTAATCATTATTCTACTATACTTTTCAACCTCAATATGGTTTGATAAACCTTATCGCAACTACATACTTAATATTTACTCGCGTTACCAATCTGGTAGTTTATTCAGCAAACATTATTTAAGCCATTGAATGTGATTCATAATTATTGTATACATTTACTAGTTATATAAAAAAACACGACACCTTAATTAATTAAATAACTACATTCTATTTTTTTTGCACATTTTACTACAATTCCTTCTGAAACATTAGGTTTCAAATAATAAATAATTTGCTTTTAATAACAAAAATTATTTAAAACAAAATGCTTTATCAAACATATATTCTTTGTATCTTTTAGAACTTCAAAATGTCATCGTCATCAGTTTACATCCTTGATGTCAAAGGCAAAGTCCTAATATCAAGAACATATAGAGGGGATGTTGAACTTGGAGTCGTTGATAAGTTCATGCCACTGTTGATGGAAAAAGAAGAAGAAGGCCTCGTCACACCCCTCATTCAAACAAATGATTGTACATTTGCATACATTAAAACTAATAATCTGTACATAGTATCAACTACTAAGAAAAATGCGAATATCGCCCTGGTTTTCGTATTTCTTTATAAAGTTGTAGAGGTGATGACCGAGTACTTTAAAGAGTTGGAAGAAGAGAGCATAAGAGATAATTTTGTTGTTATATACGAACTCCTCGATGAATTGCTTGACTTTGGGTATCCGCAGACTACTGATAGTAAAATACTTCAAGAATACATTACTCAAGAAGGTCACAAGCTTGAAATGCAGCCGAGAATACCTATGGCTGTCACCAATGCTGTATCGTGGCGATCAGAAGGTATTAAATATAGGAAAAATGAGGTGTTCCTTGATGTTATTGAATCTGTCAACTTGTTAGCGAATTCCAACGGGAATGTATTGCGAAGTGAAATAGTTGGTGCAATAAAAATGAGAGTCTATCTTTCGGGTATGCCCGAATTGAGACTGGGTTTGAATGATAAAGTTTTGTTCGAGAGTACGGGTAGAGGAAAATCAAAATCAGTTGAGCTGGAAGATGTCAAATTTCACCAATGTGTCAGGTTATCTAGATTTGAAAATGATAGAACTATATCGTTCATTCCTCCCGACGGAGAATTTGAACTGATGTCTTACAGACTAAACACACACGTAAAGCCTTTAATTTGGATCGAGTCTGTCATAGATAGACATGCTCATTCTCGAGTGGAATATATGATCAAAGCGAAATCTCAATTCAAACGACGATCAACAGCAAACAATGTTGAGATTGTAATTCCCGTCCCAGCAGATGCTGATTCTCCGAAATTCAAGACCACAATCGGTAGTGTTAAATACACACCCGAACAAAATGCAATAACATGGTCAATAAAATCATTCCAAGGAGGCAAAGAATATTTAATGAGAGCACACTTTGGCTTACCATCTGTCGAATGCGAAGACACTGATGGAAAACCTCCGATACAGGTCAAGTTTGAAATTCCTTATTTTACAACATCCGGAATTCAAGTACGGTACCTTAAAATTATTGAAAAGAGTGGGTACCAAGCACTGCCATGGGTGCGGTACATCACGCAAAATGGAGACTATCAATTACGTACGAACTAAAACATTCCGTTCAAGTTTTAATTATTGAATTGAATCTATTATCACCTGTTTATTGCTTATTCAATGTAGGATAAAATGTAAAAGACATCAAAATTTTTTGACTCCTATACATACATATTAAATAATATTTATTTTAACATTTATGCCTAGCCTGAAAATTACACCGAATGAATGAATCTGTTTTGGTTTGGTTATATCAATTTTAATAGTCTCTAGGTGCTTTTTTTATTCAGTAACATCAGTTAATAATTATTTTTTAATGTATTAGAATGAGTATTATGATTAAATTTATAAATGTTTCCATCCTTCATTTATTACTGTAATGCTTGAATATTGAAATTTATTCTTATTTGTATCAATCTTATTCATAGTTGTTCACGAAAAATTAATTGTAAATAATATTAGTGAGGGTGATATATTTCATTTTTTTAAGTTTCTATACTTAGTAAATTTTAATCAATGATAATTTAGGCTTTGTCAAATGTATTCATATATTTATTTTCTAAATTTGTTGACATTTAACACAGTTGTTTCTAAAGAAAACTTGTATTTTTACATAAATAAAAACACGGTTTATGACAGTACCCTAATAACTTTTATTTTTTTAGATACATATCTTTTTAATTTACCTCGACTTCAATAGTAGATTTTTCGTTTGAAAAATAATTGTATTGTGTTTGAGAAAATATCCTCTATTTATAACTTAGTTAGTCACAAAAGACCATTAAATTGATGATAAAAACAATACATTATATTGCTATATCATAGATTTATTCCTTTATAAATAAAACATTACATTATTTCATTGCATTAATGGTAATTAAAAATTAAAATGCCATTCTTTCACCTGGAATATGTGTGATATTTTCAAGAGTATAAAATATTTTCACATATGTATTTTATTCACAAGCCTAGGTTACATAAGTAAAATAATTTAAATAATATGTTAATAGTATGAGATGACGAATTATAAAAGTAAAAAATTCAGATCGTCGTAAATGCATTTCAATAAACAGAAGCAATCTGTGTTTTTGATTAATATTAAAATGATTTTTTTTTAAATTTAAACTTAAAATCTTTAATTCTATAAAGCTATGTAAGGTTTGATTTAGCTGCAGTAATATTTGCTATATAACTTATATTAATGCATATAGCTATAAGGCAAAAAGTAGAACAATATTGTTTTCAATAGCTACACATTAGTTTTTGCAGTAAAACTGGTTAACGGTACAAGTAATAACAAGTAATCATTGCTAAGATACTATACAAGAGTAATCTGCATAATTAACAACTCACTAAATCAAAAAAAGAGCACCTGAATTCTCAATTCGATCAATTGCTTTGTATTTAGACAATAAGAGCACTTCTAAAAACATTCAGTTAGTTAATACAACAAAAGGGAATTTCATGTAAATCTACAATGTTTTACGTTTATTTTTATACAGAAAAGTGCCTAGAGATAATATTTCCAAATCTTACATACTTAGTAGTGTTAAAAAAAAGAACTGAGAAAAGTAAACCACATGAAATATACACCTTTATAATAATTTAATTGACTCCTTTTTCAATTATAATTTATGCTTATGATGAAGGACAAATAAAAAAATAGGTGTATTGTAAATTTACGGATAAAGAGAATGTTCAGAATATTTATCAAAAATAAATAAAAAAGAAATTCATATCATCAGGTATTCAAATATCACAACTGTCTCGAGTTACTGTGGATTAAAACTAGATAATTTAAAATAGGAAACATGTAAAATAATTTTTGGTTTCTAAAATTATCACGATGTTAAAAATAAATGAAATATATATAATCACATTTAGACACAAACTACATACATACTTTTTTAAAATAACCTCACTGTCAAGCAATAATTATTTTAAATTAAATTTTCATTAGCTTAATATAACATTATAATTTTCAGCTTAAACAAAATGATTTTTATGAGATGCCATTATTATATTATCTAAGATGCTTTTCCACAGCAACCGCCGTCACCGATTGAAGTTGTTTTTCCATTAATTAATGTCGAATTGGTGTCATATCTAGGAAGTTCTTTACATTTGGCTTGCTAAAGAAAATTAAAAAAAATGTTTTTAGAAAATTATTATAGTACAACATGTAGAATCTAACCTCCATGAGTTCAACAGCAATTTCCATGAAAAGTCTTTCAACATTGTCAGATTCCTTGGCAGAGGTTTGTAAAAAGTACATTCCGTGTCTCTGTGCAAAATCTTCACCGACGTGACGAGGTATTTCACAATCTTCTCTATCAATTTTATTACCTAAAATAAAAACAAATTTTAATGTTGAAGAAAAAGTGTGTGTTTGCATTATTCACTTCTTACCAACTAAAATGCGGAGAACTTTACTACTAGCATATTCTTCGATTTCTCTAAGCCAGTCTGGTAGACAGTCAAATGTAGGTTGACAGGAAATATCATAGACCAAAATTAAAGCGTGTGCTGATCGATAATAACTTTGTGTTATTGAACGGAATCTCTCTTGTCCAGCAGTGTCCCATATTTGTAACTAAAATATATTATTATTAGTTTTGTATCAAGGTAGATTTTCAATATTGGTAGTCTTTAATACTTTGACTTTTTCATTGTCTACTTCAACAGTCTTTATCATGAAGTCTACTCCAATAGTGGCCCCTTGTCCTGGTGGAAATATACCCTGAGTAAAACGCCTCACGAGACATGTCTTGCCAACCCCGGCATTTCCCACTAGTACTACTTTGAATAAGAACTTGTAGTCTTCCATCACTACACACCGATCACTAGTAAATTATATATCTGCTCTTGTATTCCACAATTATTCTTTACTGTTCATTTCAAATAATCAATATTGTTTCACAATTAAATGGTTAACTAAATCAAAGGGCGAGCGTTCCGTTACGGTTGATTGCTTAGAAAGTGAAATTGGAAATGTTAAATTATGACAAAGAAGCAAAACACTAACAGTAATCAATGGCAAACTGGATTGTAAAAATTATTCGAACTGTTCTTGATTTGATGCAAATAATTATTGAAAGAACACAGCTACAATTTCACCTTCACCACAACTTTCTCACTTCTTCGTTTGACATTTGGGGTGGACACATCAATAAATACTTTCTCTGTTTAATCCATAAATACATCTCAACATTTCAATTTGTCACGAAGTGGTTTTAAAAGTGTTGAAAAAATGAAGTAAAAGGACCGCCATTATTGTTATAATATATTTAAATATATGTTTGATTATAAAATATTACATTTTTTCAGAAAACAAATAAAGTTATAGCTTTATTTTTCAACGAAGGACCATAAAAATGATTTGAATGATTAAAAATACAATCTATATAATTTCTGTAAAATAAGCATAAATATACATAAGAAAAATTATTGTGATGGCAATTTTATAGAGACGCCGGTGTTGACAAATGGCCGTAGTTGTGTCACTGCCATCATCACTGCTCTGACACGGACTGCACTGGACTGGGACACACGGACTACACGGATACACGGATACACGGACTACACGGATACACGGAATACACGGATACACGGACTGCACGACCTTGAGTACTTCTCCCTCTGTCCTGGTCAGTCTTCACTTAACTGTAACTGTTTGTATTGAACTAATCCGCCATTGAACCTGTCCCACAAGAACCATACTCTGATTTATCCTGTAATCTACTATATTTTCTCATTATTATACATATACGTCATTGAATATGAATTTCAATACTTTAAAATTATAAATCATGCAATTTTTATAGTTATTACCCCACTTCTCATAATTACTTATCATTATTTTTGGTTTCAATGTTTTGAGAATAATGTTTCAGTTTATCATTATTATGTATACTTGATCTTGAGAAAAGCTTATCATCTGTCCCAGAGTACAGAGTTTCTTAAAAAATTACATGTTGCCATATTCAAAACAATAATATTATTCATTATAATGACTTTTAATTTCTGTGAAATCTATAAGCAAATATTGAACAAATTTAAAAACCAATATACTGTTTTCATATACACCTTATTATTAAAAAAGCAAGTTTTGTGCCAAATTACCTAAGATAATGTCATCAATAAAATTTCCTTATTTTTAATATGATATTTTTCTCCACACAGGATTTCATAAAAATAGTTCACACATTCCGATAAAATGGCTTGGAGATTCAAAGCATCAAAATATAAAAATGCAGCCCCGATTGTTCCCAAACCGGAGGCGTGCATTCGAGATGTCTGCGTTGGATCATATCAAACTTATGGAAACAACATATGCGCTTCAGCCTCCGTTATGGCATTTAATTGGGAACATGTTGGATCAAGCTTAGCTGTTTTACCATTAGATGATTGTGGAAGGAAGAGCAAGACAATGCCTTTGCTACACGCTCATTCAGACACAATTACAGATATGGAGTTTTCTCCTTTTCATGACGGACTCCTCCTCACTGGATCACAAGACTGTTTGTTTTGTTTATTTAAGACACCAATTTATGTAAATGTCTTTGAGTAAAAGATAATTGTTATGTTTTAAAATAGGTTAAATTATGGCACATACCACCAAATGGTCTCACAGAATCCATAACCAATCCAGAATGTACTTTGTCACAACGGCAAAGGAGAGTTGAAACTGTGGGGTTCAATCCCATAGCTGATGGATTAATACATGTCACATCTGCCACTGTTTTTTCTCTATGGGATCTTATAACTCAACAAGAAGTATTTTGTAAGTGTTTATCATACATAGAGAATTCATACATGTTTTTTTATTTTCTTTAATACTATGCTTTTTTTAAAGGTAATAATGATCATGGAGATGTTATTCAGTCTGCATCGTGGAAACGTGATGGAAAAATTCTAGCTACTTCATGTAAAGACAAAATCGTTAGAATTATTGACCCTCGAGCTTCATCTCCCATCGTCAACTCTGCCAACAGTCATCAGAGCATTAAAGATAGCCGAATCGTATGGCTGGGAAATCAGGACAGAATTCTAACAACAGGTCTTTATTATCACAATATACAAACTTTAAATAGATGGAAATTTAATGATAAAATCTTATTATTTCATCAATTGAGTTTTGTTACGTAGCTATTGAATGATTTATAGTATATTGCATTTAGAGTTATTTATTCTTAGGATCCATGAACCTCAATATTGACTATTTTTAGGTTTTGATGCAGCTCGTCTTCGACAAGTAATTATTCGGGACATTAGAAAACTCTCTTCACCTGAAAAGACTTTGGAATTAGATTGCTCTACTGGTATTTTGATGCCCTTATACGATCCTGATACATGTATGCTTTTCCTCGCTGGAAAAGGAGATACAACCATCTCTTATATGGAAATTTCGGATAGAGATCCCTATTTGATTGAAGGCATTCGCCATTCAGGTATTATTATTATAACTTTGATCAATATATATTTAATATATTTATGTTCATAATTACTTATCAAATGTGTCTCATTTTATAGGTGAACAGACAAAAGGGGCATGTCTTATTCCTAAAAGGGCGTTGCGAGTAATGGAAGGTGAAGTCAACAGAGTGTTACAATTGACATCCTCAATGGTGATACCGATTATGTATCAAGTTCCCAGAAAGGTATTTTATATTTATTAGGTCATCATTTTGAGATTTTAATGTGTTTTTTCTGCAAATACAGACTTACCGAGATTACCATGCTGATCTGTATCCAGATACTCCAGGTTTTGTCACACACACCAATTCTACAATGTGGTTGAAGGGAACTGATCATCCTGTACCAAAAATGTCTCTTGATCC